>JAXIVJ010001540.1:0-70000 GCA_036785665.1 Chirona hameri
GGAGGCATTCTGAAGTCGATTCTTTCCATGCAACGCCCATGGGCGTAATGTTAAAAGGCAAACAATTTGGGGGGACACTTCCCCCAGCCTCCTCCCCTCCCCCCCCCCTGTGGCGGAGCCCCTGTTCATGCCAACAATTTATTGCAAAATTGTCCTAGGGAAATCTGCAAATATGCACACTTTGCTATGTAGCTGATACTGCCTGGTGTCTTGTAAAGCAACTACATCATGCATCTGTACGATCACCATTTGCCGATGTTTCAATCTGCCCCCCCCCCCCCCGCTGCCGTCAGGTATGGGTATGCTGGCCGAACGGTACCCTGACGACCAGGAGCGCGGTAACGCCATGGGGATTGCGCTCGGCGGTCTGGCGATGGGCGTGCTCATCGGACCCCCATTCGGCAGCTTCATGCTCCAGTTTGTCGGCAAAACAGCGCCGTTCATCGTACTGGCCGTGCTGGCCCTCGGAGACGGACGTGAGTGGGAAGATTCCGCTGGCATTACGCCGCGCAGCGCCATAGTCTACTTGCGAATTTGTAGATGCAATAAATACAATTTTCGCATCATTTCGTATGCAATGTTCACCATTTACCTACTAGTCCGAACTAAAAAGAGATGGTACAATTTTGACATCAAATTGCAATTTTGAAAGCATTTCAGAGCCAAGTTAAAAGGCGTATTGGTCATTCTATCTCAGAGTTAGTAGTTTAAAACCTACAGGGTTGTGCTTAGTTTCGTAGAACCTAATGCGCTGTCTCGTGGCCAGGCTGTTATCAGAATGTGACTTTATCTGCCTTCAGTGTTGCAGCTGTTGATTCTCCAGCCCGGCATCAGGAAACGTCCCGAAGAGGCGCCCTCCCTGAAACAACTGGTTCAGGATCCGTACATCATTATATGCGCCGGTTAGTGCCCTGGTCATTATCAGTGCCCTGGTCATCATTATATGCGCCGGTTAGTGCTCTCCGAAACAACTGGTTCAGGATCCGTACATCATTATATGCGCCGGTTGGTGCCCTGATCCGATAATTTGTGAATTGTATTGTTGTATCGTATTCGTTGATTGCAGACTCTCTCTATTTCGACCATTATTCGTCATCATAGCCAGTGAAGAATCACCTGATAATCAAGCTTAATAAAACGGCAACGCAGTAACAAATGCAATTATTCCCCACAATATGTTAGCAATCACTATTGCTCTGAAAATATGTCATTTCGATGAACTGAAATGACTCATTGGGAGTTTACGTCATGCTAAGCTGTTTAAACGACTCGGAAAGAGCCGTAGTAACCGTAGTAGCAACCCAGCACAGCCCGCTATCTTCCCCACTGACTTACACACCCACCCCACCCGACAGGCGCCATCACCATCGCCAACACGGGCATCGCGATGCTGGAGCCGTCGCTGCCCATCTACATGATGGACACAATGAAGGCGGACAAGTGGCAGTTGGGTGCCATCTTCCTGCCGGCCTCCATCTCCTACCTGATCGGCACGAACCTGTTCGGCCCGCTCGGACACCGTGTCGGACGCTGGCTCGCCTCGCTCATAGGCCTCGTCATCATAGCTGTCTGCCTCATGTGTGTAAGTACCAAGTACCAAGAATCAAGAGAGACAAGCATCACATACAAAGTACTTGGTACCCGGTACAGAGTTGCTCGTATGATGTGTTAGTATACCAACTACCGAGTAGGTACTCACTACTTGGAATATACCCGTCTGTCTAATGCGTGCCTTAACCCGGCATTGACTGGGGTCTCAGCAGTACGCCATTGACTAGGGGGACGTTAAACGCCCCATGGTTATCTTCCGAACCAATGATCGCAGCGAGACACGCAAGACGGCATTCGAAAGCTCTCAATGAGACGAATATAAACCATGATCAAAAATGTAAAAGTGAGGTCAAATGTCAGGTCACGGTCAGGTCAAAGGTCAAAATCGGCGTATTTGAGTTTATGGGTCATACTTTCCATCCAAAGCCTTCGATTGCGACCAGTTTCACCCACCAAAGTGCTGCCAAAGGAATGATACATATCCCGCATGTGCTAAAATGAGATTGTTGGCCAAGATCAAGGTCAAGGTCAGGTCACAAAAGGTCACTATGCTCAAAATATCTACGAAAATCATGCAACACATGTTTTAGGAGTTATTTTCCACGAATAATTCGATAGTGATAGTCATTTTACCACCTGACTTCATTTACTTGAAGTAAATGTCAATTTTAGGTCAAATTCAGTTCACAGAAGGTCAAAATTTCAAATTGTTAAATCTAAGCGAAAAAGGCATGTTGCTAGACCAGTTTTGTCTCAGAAATACAGTGGTGGTATTTATTTGTCTGTATCTAGTCAATAAAAGCCAAAAAAAACGCAATTAAAAAATATGACGTCAAGAGTTACCCATACTTTAGATGTCATAAGTCCGTCAAAAATGAAGATATCAGTTTGACATTTGGTATGGTAGTTGCCTATTCTCCGGTTCTCTGCCATATCTTCCGTTTTTTTAATAATATTTTAGACATTTTTTTTATTTTGTGATAATTTTCCCCCAAAAAAAATGTTTTGTGAGTTTTTTGGGGTCAAAAACTAACATTTTCAAAAATCCGAGATATCAGATTTGTAGCCGTTGCAATTTGCTATCTTTTGGGGTTTTTGATTGCATTTTTCTTCAAATGTGGCATTTGTACGGCCTGGCAAAGTTTAGCTGATTTTGGTGTAAAACTTGTGTGTAGTGACGTCACTAAATTCGCTCTAACTCGAAAATATTTCAACGAAATTTCTTCATTTTTGCACACAAGACGTAAAAATGATCTATAAGAAGTTATCCGAAGTTTCAGGTTGATAGCGCTATCGGTTTTTTAGCTATTGCGAAAATTCATCAGGGGGGGGGCGTTAAACGCCCCCCAGTCAATGGCGGGTTAAGTACAAAATACCGAGTACTTAGTACTTGGAAGATGGCTGTTTAAATATGCCCGTCTGTTAGAGCTGGGTATATGTAACCACCTGCCCGTCCCACCAGATCCCGCTGGCGGTCAACATTAACCACCTGATCGTGCCGAACGCCGGTCTTGGCTTCGCCATCGGCATGGTGGACTCGAGCATGATGCCGCAGCTGGGCTACCTGGTCGACATCAGACACGCCTCTGTCTACGGCAGCGTCTACAGCATCGGCGACGTCGCCTTCTGCCTCGGCTTCGCCGTCGGTTAGTCCTCCAGGGAGAGAGCGCAAAGAGGGACAGGGCAGTACGGAGAGAGAGAGACCGGATAAATAGAAAGGGAGAGGGGAAGAGAGAAAGGAAGAGATTGAGACAGAAGGAGGGGTAGGAGGGGAGAACGAGGAAATGCAGAGCGGTGGTATGTCCGGGGAGAGAGGGAAGAATGGCAGGGAGGCGATATTGAAAGTTGCTAAAGCATGCCGTTCGCAAATGGTTAGCCAATATCGAATATATATTATTATTTTATAAGCGTCTGTCTGTCTTGTCTGTTTGTTTGTTTGTGTGTTTGTTTGTGTGCGTGTTTGTTTGTTTGTTTGTTTGTTTGTTTGTCTGTCTGTCTGTTTGTCTGTTTGTCTGTTTGTCTGTCTGTCTGTCTGTCTGTCTGTCTGTCTGTCTGTCTGTCTGTCTGTATGTCTGTCTGTCTGTCTGTCTGTCTGTCTGTCTGTCTGTCTGTCTGTCTGTCTGTCTGTCTGTCTGTCTGTCTGTCTGTCTGTCTGTCTGTCTGTCTGTCTGTCTGTCTGTCTGTCTGTCTGTCTGTCTGTCTGTCTGTCTGTCTGTCTGTCTGTCTGTCTGTCTGTCTGTCTGTCTGTCTGTCTGTCTGTCTGTCTGTCTGTCTGTCTGTCTGTCTGTCTGTCTGTCTGTCTGTCTGTCTGTCTGTCTGTCTGTCTGTCTGTCTGTCTGTCTGTCTGTCTGTCTGTCTGTCTGTCTGTCTGTCTGTCTGTCTGTCTGTCTGTCTGTCTGTCTGTCTGTCTGTCTGTCTGTCTGTCTGTCTGTCTGTCTGTCTGTCTGTCTGTCTGTCTGTCTGTCTGTCTGTCTGTCTGTCTGTCTGTCTGTCTGTCTGTCTGTCTGTCTGTCTGTCTGTCTGTCTGTCTGTCTGTCTGTCTGTCTGTCTGTCTGTCTGTCTGTCTGTCTGTCTGTCTGTCTGTCTGTCTGTCTGTCTGTCTGTCTGTCTGTCTGTCTGTCTGTCTGTCTGTCTGTCTGTCTGTCTGTCTGTCTGTCTGTCTGTCTGTCTGTCTGTCTGTCTGTCTGTCTGTCTGTCTGTCTGTCTGTCTGTCTGTCTGTCTGTCTGTCTGTCTGTCTGTCTGTCTGTCTGTCTGTCTGTCTGTCTGTCTGTCTGTCTGTCTGTCTGTCTGTCTGTCTGTCTGTCTGTCTGTCTGTCTGTCTGTCTGTCTGTCTGTCTGTCTGTCTGTCTGTCTGTCTGTCTGTCTGTCTGTCTGTCTGTCTGTCTGTCTGTCTGTCTGTCTGTCTGTCTGTCTGTCTGTCTGTCTGTCTGTCTGTCTGTCTGTCTGTCTGTCTGTCTGTCTGTCTGTCTGTCTGTCTGTCTGTCTGTCTGTCTGTCTGTCTGTCTGTCTGTCTGTCTGTCTGTCTGTCTGTCTGTCTGTCTGTCTGTCTGTCTGTCTGTCTGTCTGTCTGTCTGTCTGTCTGTCTGTCTGTCTGTCTGTCTGTCTGTCTGTCTGTCTGTCTGTCTGTCTGTCTGTCTGTCTGTCTGTCTGTCTGTCTGTCTGTCTGTCTGTCTGTCTGTCTGTCTGTCTGTCTGTCTGTCTGTCTGTCTGTCTGTCTGTCTGTCTGTCTGTCTGTCTGTCTGTCTGTCTGTCTGTCTGTCTGTCTGTCTGTCTGTCTGTCTGTCTGTCTGTCTGTCTGTCTGTCTGTCTGTCTGTCTGTCTGTCTGTCTGTCTGTCTGTCTGTCTGTCTGTCTGTCTGTCTGTCTGTCTGTCTGTCTGTCTGTCTGTCTGTCTGTCTGTCTGTCTGTCTGTCTGTCTGTCTGTCTGTCTGTCTGTCTGTCTGTCTGTCTGTCTGTCTATCCGGCACCGCTCAGTTTATTAAGTTTAAAAGTCCCAGTTAATTCACGTGCTGAATTGGTGCGGATACCTCCATCCCGGAGATGCCAGCTAGCTATGCATAGGACATATGTGGGAGATGGGATAAGTTACCGACGCACCGGAGTTGGTGGGGCGGTGATCCCTTGACGGGTAATAGGTAATTATGCCTATGCAGTTCCAGTTCCAGTCCAGTTCATTAATTAACGTTCTGAATTGGTGCGGATACCTCCATCCCGGAGATGCCAGCTAATCGCCCAGCGGAGCGGACGGGTTAGCACTAGTGGTTGCTATTTGTTTGTTTGTCACTATGTCGATGTGCAATATTGCTGGCTTCTCTCAGAAGTTCAGATCATGACGTGAGTTGATTTTCATCGGGCTGATGTCCGGCCGCTTGTTGACCCGGTACATGCCCCCAGGGCCTGCGCTGTTGACCCGGTGCATGCCCCCAGGGCCTGCGCTGTTGACCCGGTACATGTTCCCAGGGCCTGCGCTGTTGACCCGGTACATGCCCCAGGGCCTGCGCTGTTGACCCGGTACATGCCCCCAGGGCCTGCGATGTTGACCCGGTGCATGTCCCCAGGGCCTGCGCTGAGTGGCACGCTGGTCAAGTCGATCGGTTTCAACTGGATGCTGTACGGCATCGCCTTCATAACGCTGCTGTACGCGCCACTGCTCTACTACGTCCGGGACCCACCCGTCAGACAGCCCGAGAAGGAGGTACGGCGTAGAGGATGGTATTGATTATGCTGATGAGATCATTGGCGGATCCAGGGGGATCACGGGGGTCATGCCCCCCCCCCCCCCTTTGGGCCATGGGGGCACCACCGCGCCGTGGGGCACCACCGCGCCGGGCACCAGGGGCACCACCAAAATAAAGAAAAAAATCAGCGCAGCTACGCGGCGCAAATAATTCAGTGTTATTTGAACCAAGGGCACCATTGCGCCGGTGTACCAGAGGCACCACCGTGCCGGTGTACCAGGGGCACCACCGCGCCAGTGAACCAAGGACACCACCGCGCTGGTGTACCAGGGGCACTACCGCGCAGGTGTTCCAGGGGCACCATCATGACGGTAGGCGGCACTGTGGGGCGAGGGGAGACACCGGGGAACTGTACCTCCTTGAATCCAGAAGGGAAAACAATGGTCTGGTGCCGCCGTGAAATCACAAGCATTGGTCGCTGGGAGAGAAAAAAAAATCGCGAAATGATGCTAAATTAAAATTGCTAAATTATGCCAAAAATGTCCCTTCATGCCTCCCGTCCCCACTGGCGGATCTAGGGGGAGGCATCAGGGGCAAATGCCCCCCCCCCCCCCTCACCCCAGGAATCTGGTGGAGGGGAATTAAATACAAGTATGCCCCCCCCCCCCGCGCGTGCCCAATTTATTGTAAAGTCGTAAAAATTGCCTTTGCAGCAGTCAAAATCCAGCTATTCAGTCAAAAGCCGGAACATTTCGCGCTGCTTCGTGGCATGACACAAGTTTCGCAATTGCTTATAGAAATTTGGAAAATGGGAAAATGAATTTAATTAAGTGTCGGCAGAGGCTCTCCTTGGCGGTAATTGCTGGCCCGATTGGCATATCCAGAGGGGGGGCATCAGGGGCAAATCCCCCCCCCCCCCCCGTCGAGAATCTGGGGAAGGGGGCATTCAACAGAAGTATGCCCCCCGCGCGTTCCCTGCACTGAACGTGAACAACAATGATCTTAAGAGAAAACTTCGTGAAAACGGAAGTTTTTCCTCGAGTGATTGAATATGAAGTTTTCATGTATCCCTTTCTTTCAATGATAGACAATACAGCGCACCTGATGCAATTCAAGCAGCCCCGGTGACACTTAACCGGCGCCCCGCTGGGGGGGGGGGGGCAGAAACTGCCCCTCCCGGATTTTCTCAATAACTTGAAAACTATGGTAGATATCATCATGAAACTGTCAGTACCTTATGCTGCATCAATTCTACGTCTTCTCACGGAATTCCAATGAAATTGATGTAGTATTTTGGGAGATAATAACGTATTAATGACGTCATGTCATGCCATTTTTGGTGGAAAAACGATACATGTTTGAACAATTGTAGAAAATAGAGTTTTAAAGTAAATTTCAAATAAAAACGTCGAAAGAAAGGAGATGACATTCTCTTCAAAATGGCTATAAATATCTGAAAAATGTCCACATTTTTGTTGTTGTTGCGAATTTGAAAAGTGGATTTCTTAAGCTCGAATACCAAAATAAGGTGACCGGCCGAAATCAGCGGAGAAAAAAATGGGGGTACTTTTTGCCACAAAAAGATGCCCCCCTCCCCCCCCCCCCCCCCCACGGAGAGAGGCTGGATCCGCCAGTGCCCGTCCCTTGGGCTATGAAGGGGCACCAACGCGCCTTTATACCAGAGGCAACAACGTATCGGACTCGATGGGCCCTGAGGGCCCCTTGGGCTGAAACATATAGATTATAGAACCTTTCGATTTTGTAGTGCCTAGTTATCCAGACAAAAACAAAATAAAGCAAAAAATTCCGCGCCGCCACGCGGCGCAAATCAATCAGTGTTCTTTTCCGGTACCAAAGGATCTAATATAGACTGCACACACTGGCGGCCGCAGGGGGGAGGATATGGGGGCCATGGCCCCACCTTTGGCCTTAAATGGGGGGGGGGCAACATGTCTTTTGACACCACCTTTTGCTCCAGACATATTTCCTTGTTTTGACCCTGCATGCTGGTTCCAATAGCAAAAATTAGTTCTCCAACCCGCTCGAAACCTCAAATGTTGGCGCCGCTTCGCGGCGCAATAATAGTTTATCGCATGCATAAGATTTACTGCTGGTAAAAAATGGCTCCCAACCCCCGCCCCCTGGTCACGAACCTCGATTCCCTCTTGGTCAATTCTTCATCAGCTGTCTTGGGCCGCCCTTGACTGCACAAATGATATATTTTAGCACCATCCGCGGCACTTTAAATGATATAAAGGGTACGACTGGTATCACAAATACCTATAGACAACGTTGACAATTCAAACAAAATACTGAAATAGGGGCTCCCTCAAAATATAGTGGACCAAATCCGATGAGTTTTCGGATTTGGGTATAGGTAGGAGCACCACTGGAATTGATGTCCCCCTTGAAGATTTTCTGGATCTGCCCCTGGATGAGATTGCGATTTATTTAGGAGCTTGCCGTACGCATGTTGATGAGGAATAGAGCCTATAGAGTTTTTTGGCGTTTAAAAACAAGGACTGTTTCATGAAAAGCATTCATGAACGTCATGAAAATCGGGGGCAATGAAACTGTGATCCTTTTTTAGATCAACCAAACCCCCTTTGTATATGCATTGGCAGAATTGAGCTTTTGTCGTCGTGTCGTCTCTTGTCCTGGTACGCTGCATTCGGTGGTGTTTCATCATATGCCGTTGTCAGGTAGAATTTCCGCATTTTATAGTGGATAACTTTCTGCCTTTAAGGCACGCCCTGAGCCTCTCAGACGTTACTGTTTACATCAAAAGTTGAATCAAATTTCCCTAACGAGTCACACAACGTAATTTGATTCAAACTCGCGTCAAATCCACTCATCTGACTCCGCCATTCCCCTCGTTCTCAGTCTCTCTACAACGACAAGTCGTCGGTTCGCTACGTCACGTACCAAAACGAAGAGGACGAATGATATCCATGAGCTGTGGAGGCTCTGCTGCCCGCGCATGCGCGGTGCGCCTCCGCAGCTCTCGACGGCGAGGCCGCCAGTAACGCGGCGCGGTTTTGACGGCGTCGGTCGGTGGGTCGCGTCAGAGACCGGCCGGCAGGCGTCCCGCTGCGAATGGCTGCGCGGCGGGGCGGCGAGCCGCCCGGGGTCGGCACGGCCGCCGGCCAGCGCCCGCTGTCCGGTTCGTCCGGGCAGCATCTCACGGGCTGGTTGCCTGGGGACCAATTAATGTTGTGTTCGCTGTTGGCGCGTCGCGCTCTAGCCTTAAGGGTCCACACGGCGCGGCGGCGGGCCGGTTGGTGACGTCGGAGCCGCGCTCCAGGCTTCCGATGGTGACTGAAGAGTGACGGGGGCGCCACCTGTAGCATCCTGACGGGGGCGCCACCTGTAGCATCCTGACGGGGCGCCACCTGTAGCATCCTGACGGGAGCGCCACCTATAGCATCCTGACGGGGGCGTTACCTGTAGCATCCCGACAGGGGCGCCACCTATAGCATCCTGACGGGGGCGCCACCTGTAGCATCCTGACAGGGGCGCTACCTGTAGCATCCTGATGGTGCGCTGGGTATCCCTGCCCCCCCCCCCCCCGCTCCAACCGAGGCCCGAGACTGGCGCAGTATCCCTCCTTTCTGCACCGCTGTCATGTTCCAAAAACCATGCTCTGCACGACAGGCTGAGAGTCACAGCTCTGACGCCAGTCCGCCTAGCTGCCGCCAGTCCGCACCAGGCACTACGTCATCACTGTCGCCCACTCCTCTGATCTTTAGTAATCCTGTACTGCACTCGCACCTCGTCAGTTCTCCAGCACCTCACACTCCTCCTCCAGCACCTCACTCCTCCTGCAGCACATCTCACTCCTCCTGCAGCACAACTCACTCCTCCTGCAGCACAACTCACTCCTGCAACTCACACCTCCTGCAGCACACTCCTCCTGCAGCACAGCACACTCCTCCTGCAGCACACCTCACTCCTCCTGCAGCACAGCTCACTCCTCCTGCAGCACAGCACACTCCTCCTGCAGCACACCTCACTCCTCCAGCACCTCACTCCTCCTGCAGCACATCTCACTCCTCCTGCAGCACACCTCACTCCTCCTGCAGCACATCTCACTTCTCCTCCAGCACCTCACTCCTCCTGCAGCTCATCTCACTCCTGCAGCACAGCACACTCCTGCAGCACAGCACACTCCTGATGCAGCACAGCACACTCCTGATGCAGCACAGCACACTCCTGATGCAGCACAGCACACTCCTGATGCAGCACAGCACACTCCTACTGCATTGCATGTGCTCCTTCAGGACCTATCGCACTCCTCACCGGACGAAATTATCTTCATTTAGAGCAGTGAGCCCAATCAAAATCGTGTCTGGGCCATCATGAACTTTGACAATCCCCTCTGTGCCCACGCTCAGCCCGCCTAAACTGTAACTTCCCCGTCCGCCGCTGCGTGGCGCCCCCAGCGCCGACTACCCCTTATAGATGTCGCCACGTCCGCCTGCCGGCGACGCCCCCGCCTGCCGCCGTGCCGCGTCAAGGATGGTCTGAGGGTCCAAATATGTGCCGCAACACTGTTCATTGTTACTTGTCTACAAAACAAAACCAATAAAAACCAATAAAATGCTGAAAATGCAGACCACGGTGTGCATTTGAGAGGTGGCCGATCATTGTATCGTGGGTATGCATTGCAAGCATCACATGCATTGCATCACTTAGTCCATAGCAGCGCGAAAACTCAGAAGCATAAATACGCATTGAGATTGTATTTCTGCGGGCAGTTAACGTTTCCCTGAGAGCAGGAATGCATATCAAATGGAATTACTAAAAAGTACGCGTCCAACCTCCATGCCGATTCAGAATAGCTCGAGAATCACACATGACGAGGAGCACGGCTGACAGCCTTCCAATAGTTCAGACTGTGCGAGAAAACGCATCGCTGCGCTAGCAACCATTACGAGTATAAAACACACTGGGACGCGGATAAGAACAGCCGCATCCACGTAATATCAGTTCGGTGAAGTCACTCCGCAACGGACAGGGCCGGACTCCAGCCTCCACTCCCAAACTCTGCACTCAACTCCCAACTCCACCCAGAGCAAGATGCTCTCCTCGGTCCTAGGGCCCTCCCTCTCTTCTTCAGACACCACGGTGGAGACTTGTAAACACTTTAATCAACCGGCCTATGCTTATCCCCGTCTTATCGTCAACCCGTCGAGTCCTGATACCAACTGAAGCCCGCTGCCGTCCTGTATTTCGACGGGCTGACCACATGACGGGGAGAAGTCGTCTGTTGATGCAACCTTTTACAACACTAGTCATTGCGATAGCCAACCACATCACCTCAAGACTACACTCGCGGATATACTCCAACAAGGAACAAAAGATCAGACCTCCCAGCTCGCGCTCCCCCCCCCCCCCCTCCCCGCCCCGTCCTGTGATAAGTCACCAACCGCCGCTACCCACTCTCCTCACCGTCAGGAGTCTCCCTCTGTCTGGAATACTCACTATACTCATCATACTTCCTACTATCCCCCTTCACGCGGTCGGCCGGGTACTTGGCGGCGTTGTGCACCATTTTTCGGGCCGCCGCCGCCGGCAGGTCCACTCCACACACGTGAGACAGCCGTACCAGGTAGAGTAGGACGTCCGAGAGCTCGTGCTCCAGGTGGGTGCGATCTTGATCAGTCCAGCCTGGCAGGCCGGGGGCCACCTCACCGCGCCACTGGCTGTACCGGGTAGAATAGGGCGGAGAGGTCAAACGGGGAGAGACTGGGTCAGACGAGGTCGGACGAGGTCAGACGAGGTCAGACGGAGAGAGACTGGGTCAGACGAGGTCAGACGAGGTCATACGAGGTCAGACGGGGAGAGACTGGGTCAGACGAGGTCAGACGGGGAGAGACTGGGTCAGACGAGGTCAGACGAGGTCAGACGGAGAGAGACTGGGTCAGACGAGGTCAGACGGGGCGAGACTGGGTCAGACGAGGTCAGACGAGGTCAGACGGAGAGAGACTGGGTCAGACGAGGTCAGACGGGGAGAGACTGGGTCAGACGAGGTCAGACGAGGTCAGACGGGGAGACTGGGTCAGACGAGGTCAGACGGGTTCAGGTGAGACAGACAGGGTAAATCTGGGCCAGACGAGGTCAGACGAGGTCAGACGAGTTCAGACGAGGCCAGACGAGGTCATACGGGGTCAGACGAGGTCATACGAGGTCAGACGAGGTCAGACGGGTGCAGGTGAGACAGACAGGGTCAGACGAGATCAGACGAGGTCAGACGAGGTCAGACGGGGAGACTGGGTCAGACGAGGTCAGACGGGGTCAGGCGAGGTCAGACGGGGTCAGGCGG
Source organism: Chirona hameri (assembly GCA_036785665.1). Classification (NCBI taxonomy): domain Eukaryota; kingdom Metazoa; phylum Arthropoda; class Thecostraca; order Balanomorpha; family Balanidae; genus Chirona; species Chirona hameri. The sequence goes on from JAXIVJ010001540.1 coordinate 12,055, forward strand.
GGCCAGACGAGGTCAGACGGGGTCAGCCGAAGTCAGACGAGGTCAGACGGGGTCAGACGAGGTCAGGCGAAGTCAGACGAGGTCAGACGATGTCATACGAGGTCAAACGAGGTCAGACGTGGTCAGACGGGCCGAGACTGGGTCAGACAGGGTCAGGTGTGACAGACAGGGTCAATCAGGATCAGACAAGGCCAGAAGAGGTCAGACGGAGTCAGATGGGGTGAGAGGTCAGAAGGGGTGATATGGCTGGACGAAGGCCAGACGAAGCGGTGAAATGGGTACAACTAAGAAGCTAGACAGACACATTTCGGATCTTTAGCATTAGGCGTTGTATAGGCGACACTGGTAAACGGAGGTGAGACAAAATTCAAAGTACGAAGATAGAGACAAGTAAAGATAAACGACGCCCAGATAGTGCAGTGGGTTGCGGTAATCGCATGACGGAAAGGGGGAGGGTATTGATCGACATTAACCCGCACATGGCGAATGGTGGGGCTACACAGATAGCTTCACCAATCACCACACGGCAAATCGATAAGGAAACCAGGCAGTACGGCAAACCGGTCCGCCTACGTTTCTGAAACGACCACGCGGACCGGCTGACATACCCTACGTTGTTTTGTTTTCTCCTCCTAGCGGCAGGTCGATGGAGAGGATAGTTTGAAACTGTGGCTGCGATATAGACATGTGCTAAATACAGAACAGCTGCGATATAGAGACATGTGCTACATACAGAACAGCTGCGATAGAGACATGTGCTAAATACAGAACAGCTGCGATAGAGAGACATGTGCTAAATACAGAACAGCTGCGATAGAGACATGTGCTAAATACAGAACAGCTGCGATAGAGACATGTGCTAAATACAGAACAGCTGCGATAGAGACATGTGCTAAATACAGAACAGCTGCGATAGAGAGACATGTGCTAAATACAGAACAGCTGCGACAGAGACATGTGCTAAATAAAGAACAGCTGCGATAGAGAGACATGTGCTACATACAGAACAGCTGCGATAGAGACATGTGCTAAATACAGAACAGCTGCGATAGAGAGACATGTGCTAAATACAGAACAGCTGTGATAGAGACATGTGCTAAATACAGAACAGCTGCGATAGAGAGACATGTGCTAAATACAGAACAGCTGCGACAGATACATGTGCTAAATACAGAACAGCTGCGATAGACATGTGCTAAATACAGAACAGCTGCGATAGAGACATGTGCTAAATACAGAACAGCTGCGATAGAGACATGTGCTAAATACAGAACAGCTGCGATAGAGACATGTGCTAAATACAGAACAGCTGGGATAGAGAGGCATGTGCTAAATACAGAACAGCTGGGATAGAGAGACATGTGCTAAATACAGAACAGCTGCGATAGAGACATGTGCTAAATACAGAACAGCTGGGATATAGACATGTGCTAAATACAGAACAGCTGCGATAGAGACATGTGCTAAATACAGAACAGCTGCGATAGAGACATGTGCTAAATACAGAACAGCTGCGATAGAGAGACATGTGCTAAATACAGAACAGCTGCGATAGAGACATGTGCTAAATACAGAACAGCTGCGATAGAGACATGTGCTAAATACAGAACAGCTGCGATAGAGACATGTGCTAAATACAGAACAGCTGCGATAGAGACATGTGCTAAATACAGAACACCTGCGATAGAGACATGTGCTAAATACAGAACAGCTGTCATAGAGACATGTGCTAAATACAGAACAGCTGCGATAGAGACATGTGCTAAATACAGAACAGCTGCGATAGAGACATGTGCTAAATACAGAACAGCTGGGATAGAGAGACATGTGCTAAATACAGAACAGCTGCGATAGACATGTGCTAAATACAGAACAGCTGGGATAGAGACATGTGCTAAATACAGAACAGCTGCGATAGAGACATGTGCTAAATACAGAACAGCTGCGATAGAGACATGTGCTAAATACAGAACAGCTGCGATAGAGACATGTGCTAAATACAGAACAGCTGCGATAGAGACATGTGCTAAATACAGAACAGCTGCGATAGAGACATGTGCTAAATACAGAACAGCTGCGATAGAGACATGTGCTAAATACAGAACAGCTGGTATAGAGAGACATGTGCTAAATACAGAACAGCTGCGATAGAGACATGTGCTAAATACAGAACAGCTGCGATAGAGACATGTGCTAAATACAGAACAGCTGCGATAGAGAGACATGTGCTAAATACAGAACAGCTGCGATAGAGAAACATGTGCTAAATACAGAACAGCTGCGATAGAGACATGTGCTAAATACAGAACAGCTGCGATAGAGACATGTGCTAAATACAGAACAGCTGCGATAGAGACATGTGCTAAATACAGAACAGCTGCGATAGAGAGACATGTGCTAAATACAGAACAGCTGCGATAGAGAGACATGTGCTAAATACAGAACAGCTGCGATAGAGACATGTGCTAAATACAGAACAGCTGCGATAGAGACATGTGCTAAATACAGAACAGCTGCGATAGAGACATGTGCTAAATACAGAACAGCTGAGATAGAGAGACATGTGCTAAATACAGAACAGCTGCGATAGAGACATGTGTTAAATACAGAACAGCTGCGATAGAGACATGTGCTAAATACAGAACAGCTGGGATAGAGAGACATGTGCTGAATACAGAACAGCTGCGATAGACATGTGCTAAATACAGAACAGCTGCGATAGAGACATGTGCTAAATACAGAACAGCTGCGATAGAGACATGTGCTAAATACAGAACAGCTGCGATAGAGAGACATGTGCTAAATACAGAACAGCTGCGATAGAGACATGTGCTAAACACAGAACAGCTGCGATAGAGACATGTGCTAAATACAGAACAGCTGCGATAGAGACATGTGCTAAATACAGAACAGCTGCGATAGAGACATGTGCTAAATACAGAACAGCTGCGATAGAGACATGTGCTAAATACAGAACAGCTGCGATAGAGACATGTGCTAAATACAGAACAGCTGCGATAGAGAGACATGTGCTAAATACAGAACAGCTGCGATAGAGACATGTGCTAAATACAGAACAGCTGCGATAGAGACATGTGCTAAATACAGAACAGCTGCGATATAGACATGTGCTAAATACAGAACAGCTGCGATAGAGACATGTGCTAAACACAGAACAGCTGCGATAGAGACATGTGCTAAATACAGAACAGCTGCGATAGAGAGACATGTGCTAAATACAGAACAGCTGCCATAGAGACATGTGCTAAATACAGAACAGCTGCGATAGAGACATGTACTAAATACAGAACAGCTGCCATAGAGACATGTGCTAAATACAGAACAGCTGCGATAGAGACATGTGCTAAATACAGAACAGCTGCGATAGAGACATGTGCTAAATACAGAACAGCTGCGATAGAGACATGTGCTAAACACAGAACAGCTGCGATAGAGAGACATGTGCTAAATACAGAACAGCTGCGATAGAGACATGTGCTAAATACAGAACAGCTGCGATAGACATGTGCTAAATACAGAACAGCTGCGATAGAGAGACATGTGCTAAATACAGAACAGCTGCGATAGAGACATGTGCTAAATACAGAACAGCTGCGATATAGACATGTGTTAAATACAGAACAGCTGCGATAGAGACATGTGCTAAATACAGAACAGCTGCGATAGAGAGACATGTGCTAAATACAGAACAGCTGCCATAGAGACATGTGCTAAATACAGAACAGCTGCGATAGAGACATGTGCTAAATACAGAACAGCTGCGATAGAGACATGTGCTAAATACAGAACAGCTGCGATAGAGAGACATGTGCTAACTACAGAACAGCTGCGATAGAGACATGTGCTAAATACAGAACAGCTGGGATAGAGAGACATGTGCTAAATACAGAACAGCTGCGATAGAGACATGTGCTAAATACAGAACAGCTGCGATAGAGACATGTGCTAAATGCAGAACAGCTGCGATAGAGACATGTGCTAAATACAGAACAGCTGCGATAGAGACATGTGCTAAATACATAACGACCACGGAGGACAACGCTCGGGTGGCGGGTGTAGACATACGAACACGTTTGCAGACCTAACATACACCATGACTATAGGTTCTGCCACGGGGGGACGCGCCCCTACACACATATGTGTCGGATCTTTAGCATAAGCGTATAGGCGTTGCATGGACAGAATCACCTGCAGAACGCTTGCGTCCCCCCAATTTCTGGCGGGGCCATGATGACGGCGCATAACAGCCACCAGACTGTCAAAATGCTTAAACCTAAATATTTTGCAGAAGTCGCACATCCAAGACCATTGATATGACCTCCAAAACACAGCTGCTCATGACTAGTCAGCATGGTCAGTAAACCCCCGTGATACCGGCGGTACTTGCTAGCGGCGAAACTTCCCGTACAATCCAGGCTAAACCAATCGCCCCATTTTAACATGACAGACACTAGAGACGTCAGCTGGTGACTTACAAGATTTCCGACAGCTCTCCGACCTCTCCCACCAAGGCCAGCAGGATGTTACGGGGCGTGTGGTACTTAGTCCAGTCGCGGTCGGTCGCAAACTCCTGCATACGGGCGCGCCTGACACGGCACAAAGTGGGAGAAATGGCCGATCAGAGTTGTATCACTGCGAATCCATGCATCATTCATGAGCCAATCTTGGTGACGATGATTGGGTTGGTAATCATGAAGCTTAACATGTGACAACAGTTGCCACACTGGTACATACCAAATGCAGATATATAGGTGGAATACTCACAATCATCATAATTCAAGAAGCTTAGCAGTTGGTATACCAATATCTGTCATACCTATTATCAACTCAATGCATTCAGACGCCATGTGGGTACTGTGTTGGTGAAACCGCTGCATCTCACATTGATTCACCTCAGGCAAATTGCAAGGGATTAAATGACGCCAAACAGTTAACACTCGCCCTACGGGAGCTTTTTTCACCTTCGCCCTACGGGAGGGGGGGTCCTAAAAGACCCCCCTGTTAACTTCAAAACCAAGCAACATAGAGCAACGCGGTAAGAACCAACATGTTGCCTGTCACCTTTGGAATCTAACGGTAGGCAATGTTTAGGTTTCTCGTCAACGAGTGACCTTCCAGGTCAAGTGAATAACCTCGATCGACCACGTCCAGAACAGCGATTTTGCTCCGTCAGAAAACCTCAAAATGAAAAATTGATAAATGTAAATAAAAAGGCATGTTCCTAGACCAGTTTTGTCTCATAAATACAGAAAAGGTAATTATGTATTCGTATCTGGTAAAAAAAGTCAAAAAAAACATATTAAAAAATGGTGTCATGAATTTATTACACTTAGGAAGCCATCACTCAGTCAAAAATAGAGATATTTCTTTGAAATTTGGTTTGAGTATTGTCCATACTCAGGTCTCGAACATATATTCCGTTTTTTCAACATCTTTGAAAATTTTGATTTTGTGGTGATTTAAAAAAAAGAAGTTTGTGTTCATTTTGGGGGTCAAAAACCCAAAATTCCGAAAATCCGAGATTGTCATTTTAAAGAAAATTACATTTTATATCTTTGCTTAATTGCGTTTGCAATTTGTTTCAAAACTCTGTTTTCTACGATTTTGCAAACATTTATCGTTTTCCCACCAACATGTCATCAAAACATCATTATTTCCCAAATTTCTCAACAAATCTCAATGAAATGTGTACATCATACGTATAATTGTTGTATACTTAGCTACTGAAAATTTCAAGCAAGATGCGCCTCATGTCTAAAAAGTTATGCAAGAAAAACCTCAGGGGGGGGGGGTCGTTTTAGGACCCCTCGTAGGGCGAGGGTTAAGAAGCAGTTCTCAGAGAATCATACCTACATTATCGGACCAGCATCAATGTTTGTACAGCTCAGCCACTCACAGGTCCTCCAGCGAAGGCGTCTCGGAGAAGTGGACTGGTGTCACGTCACCCTGCGGTGTCACAGCAGCACCCTGCGACTCATCCTGGTGCCCTCCTCCAGTGGCCATTGTACCTGTCAACACGATAGCAATAGCGCACATTGAACAAGCCACACTGCAATGCAAAGAGATGGCTGGTAATATCAGTGGTCTGAGATTGAGACCAACATTGTGATACTGTGTTTGTCACTCATAATTCTTCACTCCTGTTTTCCCAATGTGTTCTGCCTCTAACTAAGATTTTAGGGATAAAGTCAGCAGCAAATGCTTGGCTAAGCCCTGTTAGGAAATGTAAGAAGTTGAAAGTATCCAATGGAACACTTACTTACCAGAAATCTAACATACATCTTGGCAAGCAGAAGTGGAAAATAAGGGGTGGAAAACACCCAATACTCCACACAGACACCAACAAAATTGACAATTATCAGACCTTGGATAATACTGAGACTTGAGAGTAGATCAAGTAGTTTGTGTTAGGGCTCAATATCGCCTAAACTAACACTAGTATCGTCACCAAGCTTTCAGTACCCTCTCTCACATCAATTTTACACATGTTGGCCAAAGGAAAAAGATGAGGTTGTGATTAGTCAACCGGGAATGACCTCAGTGATGTCATGTTCTGCGTTTTTTTGTTGTTGTTGAAAAATAAGGGTTTGCGGAAAATGTTGTCCAGAGTACTATTCGTAAGATAAATTAAATTATCATATATAAAATGACTGAGAATAGACTAGGCTATCAAACTGCTATCTCGGATTTTCGAGTTCGATTGAAATTCAAAATTTTGAGAAATTCAAATAGATGTTTTTACTAAATGTAAAAAAAAAATCAGAATTCTAAAAAAAAACGGAATATATGTGATCGAGACGTGGCCGGTAAATATGTGTACCGAATTTGAAATCGATATCATCAAAAATGACTGACTTATGACCTTTCAATGACATAAATCGACCACCTCTCGCAGCGTTACCATGCATAAAAAAATGAATTTCCGTTTTTCCTTTTTACTTCTATTTCTATGGAACAAACAATGTTCTAAGGTAATTTGTCGCGTTCTAGACGAAAAACAAACTCATAAACACGTGTTGCAATGCCTAATGACCGTAATCCTCAGTTTGACCTCGTGACCTTGGATGACCTTGACCTGACCCAAGGTCATAAACAGCTTAGAATGGTACTTAGAAGTGTCAAACACAAGAATCATACCGATTTATTTGACTGCTTATGCGTTTAATATATCAATTTTGCGCGACAATTCCATCAATCGAGACCTCTATGTCACGGTCAAACATATTGTCTTTGACGTGACCTGCGACGTCATCGTTGACCCCAAAGGTCCACAATATGAGGTTTACTTCGATGCATTTTACAGGGCTATCGAATTCCGTTTGAATTTTTTAAATCAGTCCAGTAGTTCCAGAGATCCGAGAGGGGATACCCCCCCCCCCCCCCGTAAGTCGCGTTATGGAAAGTATCCCAGTAACTCGCGGGTTAATGGGAAATATAGTAGTTAAATTAAATGGATAGATATTGTCTGACCATAACTTTCGATTTTTAAGTAGTTAAATTAAATGGATAGACATTGTCTGACCATAACTTTCGAATTTTAAGTAGTTAAATTAAATGGATAGACATTGTCTGACCATAACTTTCGATTAGTAAATTCCGGAAATCCCAACAAATAGAACTTGTCAGACGTCCCATCATCCAACAATGTTTTATTTTTATTTAGTCTGAATGTTTTGTATGGATGGATTTACGAGGTCAGGACCCGCGCTAAGCAAAGCTTGTTGCGCAGGTCCTGACCTCACCACCCGGTCGCGCAATTCCTGCATGTACGTGCCCGACATACCTGGACACGGTCCGCCCCGCTCACTGACGTCACCTGACCTTGAGTGCGACCGCTGCCACCGGCCGCGGGCCATCCCAGTCAGGAGCAAATAGCGAGCGCCGAAGCAACTCGAACCCCGGGCGCCACTACCGGGATAGGTCAGAAGTCCAGCGCTCTCCCACTGAGCTACAGGGCGGAACATATTAAAAGCAATAATACATGATATAGTTAATGAAAGGGACGTTTAACATGCCTGAGCAAACTACACGCAACTTTAAATTATAATTTCTTACAAATTAATTTCTCGTGATCGTTGCTTAACCCTCGCCCTACGGGGGGGGGGGGGGGGTCCTAAAACGACCCCCGAGGTTTGTCTTGCATAACTGTTCACACATGCGGCGCATCTTGCTGAAATGTTAGTAGCTGCGTATACAGCAATTATACGTATGCTGTAAAAATTGCATTGAAATTGGTCGAAACATTTAGGAGATAATGATGTTTTGATGACGTCATGTTGGTGGAAAAACGATAAATGTTTGAAAAATCGTAGAAAACAGAGTTTTGAAGCAAATTGCAAACGCAATTAGGCAAAGATATAATTTTTTTTTCAAATGGCAAACTCGGATTTTCGAGAGAGAAAAAAAAATTGACCCCTAAAATGAAACTGATTAAAAAAATTACAAAATCAAAATTTTCAAAGATGTTAAACTGAATATATGTGAGAAAACTGAGTATGGACAATATTAAAACCAAATTTCAAAGCAATATCTCTTTTTTTGACTGAGTGATGGCTCCCTAAGTGGAAGAAACTTATGACGTCATTTTGTGAAATAACTTTTTTGGACTTTTTTTTTGACCAGATACGAATAAATAGTTACATTTTCTGTATTTCTGAGACAAAACTGGTCTAGGAACATGCCCTTTTATTCACATTTATCAATTTATAATTTTGAGGTTTTCTGACAGAGCAAAATCGCTGTTCTGGACGTGGTCGATCTAGGTCATTCACTTGACCTGGAAGGTCATTCGTTGACCCGAAACCTAAAAATTGCATACCGTTAGATTCCAAACATGACCGGCAACATGTTAGTTCTTACCGCGTTGCTCTATCTTGCTTGTTTTGGAAGTTAACAGGGGTCTTTTTAGGACCCCCCCCCCCCCGTAGGGCGAAGGTGAAAAAGCTCCCGTAGGGCGAGGGTTAAAGGGAAGTAATGACCTTTTCCCACAAAAATGGAGTTAGCACTTGCAATCGACAGACGAGGCCAAAACATGATGTAAATTCATCGCATTTTGCATATAAAAATTGCTTCCGAGAGATATTTGCAAGCACTTTTCGGTTTCCATCAAACTCCGGGCTTTTCCCGTAGTTTTTTTTACGCAATGGTGTGGAAAATATATTTTGCGTTCTGCTTGTTGTGATTATATGTCTGCCCATCCTTTACAATTAACAACCATTGAATAAAAAGGTAACCAAATTAGCAGTTAACTTTTGCACCCAACGGCGGCCTAGTTAGTGGTTGCGACCCTCAATTTGTGAAAATTGGTTAATTTATTTTCAACATTAGGAGTTTTGTATAGTTTTGTCTTTGGCTGTATATAACACTATGCTTTAGCTTATCATGATAAAGAACCATTCCCCCCCCCCCCCCCCAAAAAAAGCAACAAAAAACAACAATCATTGGAAAAACTGGCAATTGAAATCGGAAGTTTACTCTTGCACCCAACGGCGACCTATTTAGTGTCAGCGAATTGTTTGGAGGTAAGTCAACACCGTTGAACAGATTGATACAAAAGCGATGTGTCACTTTCCAATAGTGGAGGGAAAATACCATCATGAATTCCTTCAAAAGTATATGTACTTGATTTTTAATTTTTCCAAACTTCCAACTTTGAATCATGGAATTTTATTTAAAGGGAGTTTGCCTACTTACATCGCTTATTTGGGGTTATTGACACTGGTCTATAGAACATAATTGTCTGAATTGACCCATGACTTCGTTTCTCTAGATTCGCCCTAGTTGCTGAGGTATTCCAAAGACTCCAGATACTTGCTGGGAGCAAAAAGTTATCGGGTAGACTCCAGAGAGCTTCCGCTACTAGAAGCACTGCCCGCTACTAGAAGCACTGCAACTATCGATTAAACTGCTAGCATATATTGTTAGCGCCGGCCAATAGCAATTCAACAAAACAGCTTGTGCACACTGATAGCAGCAGCCGAACAGAAACTGGACGGCCATCATGTTTTTCGATGATGGCCGTTTCGATGATGGCTGATGGCCATTTTTTTAAGAAGATTTATAGAGATTTTTTATTTATTTAGAGCTACGAAACTTGCACATAATAAAGTTCACAGTGGCAAGAACGTGCTGTGCAAAACTTGTTTTTCTATCTTGCATGATGTGACCGCAATTGTATTGTCTTATGTGCGCCGTTTTACATAACATCACCATAGTGCCGATCGTTTTATAGATATCGAAGAAAAAAACAAAAAAACAATATAAGTGAAAATTCAACTAAGGGGGCTCCAGATGTGAGTTTCATCATATACAACAATCAAACAAATAGCTACTTACCCTATGAAAAATATTTTTGACATTCCAAGACAGTAGGGACACTCCCTTTAATTCTTAAATTTAGATCACATCATTTTAATACCATAACGGTAGCCAAAGAAATTGTTGCTAACAAAATCAAAAGGTCATTATTTCCCTTTAACACTGCATTTACTGGGGTCTCAGCCGAACGCCATTGACTGGGGGGGGGGGGGGGGGGTAAACGCCCCCTGGTTATCTTCTGAACCAATTATCGCAGTGAGACACGCAATGTGGCATTCAAAAGCTCTCACTGAGACAAATCTAAAGCAAACTCTAAAATGTCAAAGTGAGGTCACATGTCAGATCATGGTCAGGTCAAACATCAAAGTTGAGATATTTGAGTGTATGGGCCATACTTTCCATCAAAAGCCTTCAATTAAAACCAAGATCACACAAAGTGTTCTAAAAGGTATGATACACATCCTACATGAGCTAAATTGAGATTGTTGGCAAATTTCAAGGTCAATGTCAGGTCACAAAGGGTAACTATGTACAAAATATCTATGAAAGTCATGCAACACATTTTATGGGATATTTTCCAAGTATAATTTGATAGTGATAGTCATTTTACCACATGACTTCATTTATGTGAAGTTAGTGTCAAGTTCAGGTCAAGGTCAGGTCACTGAAGGTCAACATTTGAAATTGAAATTGATAAATCTAAATAAAAAGGCATGTTTCTAGGCCATGTTTTGTTAGGTTAGTTTAGGTTATGGTACCTAAACTAATCTAACCTAACCTAAACTTTTTTATTGGGGTTTAGGGGCGCTCCGACAACGAAGGTCACATGGCGCACACCTAAACTAACCTAACCTAATCCCGCCATTAAGTCTGATCGAGTAGTAAACAGGCCTCAACCATTAAGTCTGATCGAGTAGTAAACAGGTGCAGGCCTACACCATTAACCTGCGCGGTGCTGGGGGGTAAATTTTACCCTCCCTCCCACTTTTTCTCAATAACTTGAAAACTTTGAAAGATATCGAAGTGAAACTTACGGTACCTTATGGTGCATCAAGTTTACATCTTCTGTTAAATTTGTATTGAAATTCGTGAAAGATTTTGGGAGATAATGACGTTTTAATGACGTCATGTCGTGTCATTTTTGGTGAAAAAACGTTAAATGTTTGAAAATCGTAGAAAACAGCGTGTTGATGCAAATTGCAAGTAAAAGGTGTCAAAAGAAAGGAAATAACATTGTCTTTAAAATGGCTATCTCGGATATTCAAGATTTTGGGTTTTGACCCCAAAAATGCAAAAAAAAAATGGGAAGAATTTCCACAAAAGTTTTTTTTTAAAGATTGTCACAAAAAAAAACCGGAAGATATATTAGAGGACTGAGTATGAACGATGTTCAAACTAAATTTTAAACCAATATCTTTATTTTTGACTGACTTATGGCTCTCTAAGCATGAGTAACTCATGACGTCATTTTTTTTTAATTACGTTTTTTGGCTTTTCCTGACCAGATATAGACAAATAAATGTTACCACTGTATTTTTAAGACAAAACTAGTCTAGAAACATGCAATGTTTATTTAGATTAATCAATTTCAAATTTTGACCTTATTGTGACCTGACCTTGACCTGAGGGCCATTATATGGTGTCAGGCTGTAAAAATGTCTGTTTCTATCGAATTATACGTGTAAAATAACCTATACAACATGTGTCGCATGACTTTCGTAGACCTGTGACCTTTTGTGACCTGACCTTGACCTTTGTTTACAATTTCACTTTTACTTATGCGGGAGATGCATTATACATTTGGGAGCACTTTGTGAGATAATAGTTGCAATACAAGGCTTTGGATGGAAAGTATAGCCCAAAAACCCAAATACTTAAATTTTGACACTTGACCTGACCGTGACCTGACATGTGACTTTATGTTAAAGGGAAATAATGACCTTTTTCCACAAAAATGGAGTTAGCACCTGAAATCGCCAGACGAGACCAAAATATATTGTAAATTCATCACATTTTGCATGAAAACTTTCCTACCGAAAGATATTTCAAGTTAAAGTTGATAAGCGTTCCACACTTTTAACGACCGGTACTTGCAAGTACTTTTGGTCCTCATCAAACTGCGGGCTTTTCCCGTATTGTTTTTGTACGTAATGGAGTGGAAAATATATTGTGCGTTCTGCTTGTTGTGATTATATGCCCGGCGATCTTCTAAAACTAACAGCGATTGGAAAAAGTGGCAATAAAATCGGAAGCTCATCGATGCACATCAACGGCAGCATAGTTAGTGGTTGCGACCCTCAATTTTTGAAAATAAGTTCATTTGTTTTCAACATTAGGAGTATTGTATAATTTGTCTGTGGCTGTATATAACACTATGCTTTATATTATCATGAAAAATAATAATTTTTCCCAAAAAAACTAACAAACAATAACACAAAACTGGCAATTAAATCGGAAGCTCATCGATGCACATCGACGGCGACCTATTTAGCGTCGGCGATTTGTTTACAAAGCATTGTCATGCTTCTCGGCGCACTTAACCATTGTGGCGAGTTGTTGCTAGTAGCGCTTTCGTTCTCCATGGCAACCAGGCGTGAGCCAATGAAAAGCCAGAACGTATTCCCTTTCTGGCTTTTGATTGGCTGACGCCTGGTTGCCATGGAGAACGAAAGCGCTACTAGCGTGTGTCCGAGCAGCGCTCAGTTTGATCGGAAATGTCACAGAGCCTCCAAAAAATGCCGCAATCGATGTAAACGATGGTAGGGAAGGGCGAATTTGTCAATGACCTTCATGAAGTACACAAGGTACTTGTTTTGTATTTTTCCCAAACTTACAACTTCGAATTTGGGAATAATTTTATTTAATTCTTAAATTTAAATAAAATAATTTTAAAACCATAGCGGTAGCCGAAGAAATTGTTGCTAACAAAATCAAAAGGTCATTATTTCCCTTTAATAATTTTGGGTATGCGTTAGATTCTTCTGACTGGGATCTTTTGATTGCCGCTTTGCGCGTCTCGCTGCGGTTATTGGTTCAGAAGATATGAGGGGGGTACAATTTACCCCCCCAGCACCGGACGTTTGGATGGAGACCCCAGCGCTGTACCGGTTAAGTCTGATCAAGTAGTAAACAGGCCTATGTCATTAAGTCTGATCAAGTAGTAAACAGACCTATGCCATTCATTTGATCAAGTAGTAAACAGGCCTATGCCATTCAGTATTCTCTCCCAAAGACAGCATCAACCTGGCTTCACCGCCTGCCACTTGTTCAGGCTTGTCACACTACCTAGTGTTGTGTACGGAATTGTGACTCCTGCCCTACCAGTACCCAATTGAGTACCTATATTGAGTCCCATGCCATGCATTTTAAGTTGCAACCCTAAGTTTATGGGGGACTTTGTAAAATGCTTTACTGAAATAAAGATACATCTAGCTGTTTACCCTGATCAAAGCCAGGTATCTGTTGCAAGTTGCAATATCCAAATACTCAAGAAGATTAGTTAAATTGAAATGATAAAGAATGAAGCCCCACACTCCATGGGTATGTTATTGGGTAACGGTGGGGCTGGCGTCACCGGTGATGGTAATGGTGGGGCTGGCGTCACCATCGCAGCCGGGTAATCAAATCAAGGTTCAAGGTTACTATCACCGTTGTTGGTCTGGAGTCATGGGGAAGCTTAATGACGTCACCAGATTCTGGCTACGAGCGAATCTTATGCGGACCTGATCAGACTTAATGGCTACGAGCAGTAGGTTTCGTCGCGATCAGACTTAATGGCTATGAGCTGTAGGCTGACCCGATCGGACTTAATGGCTAAGAGCTGTAGGCCGACCCGATCAGACTTAATGACTAAGAGCTGTAGGCCGACCAGATCTGACTTAATGGCTACAAGCTGTAGGCCGACCCGATTGGACCCAATGGCGGGGTTAGGTTAGGTTAGATTAGTTTAAGTTTAATTAATTCTGATCGGTTCGGCCTACCGCACGTAGCTACTAAATCGGGGCGGCCTAAGATTCGCTTGTATCTGGTGACGTAATAAAGCTTCCCTATGACTCAAGACCAACAACAGTGATAGTAACCTTGAACCTTTATTTGATTGCCTGGCCGCGACGGTGACGCCAGCCCGCGACGGTGACGCCAACCCCACCGTTACCTGTTATTGTATATCATTGATGGGTTCAATGGATAAACAATATAACTTACCGGTACTAGCACAGTAAGTTCAATTTTCAGTAGAACCTGAACCCCAACCAGTAGTAACCACTCGGTATATATCACGGTAGATAAAATACGTATATATACGGCCCAGGGCACTATACACTTGACCACGGTACTTAGAATACTTGACTATACACATACGACCTTGCACTCGCCAGTCGAGAGGCTCAGGGGGTTGTCATCCCTTCAGCGTTTTTTTTTTCAGGCTCAATTTGCTTTTTGTTATGCAATAAAAAGAACCACGTATGTCAATTAACCAAAAAATATAACATATGTGGTTTTTTCAGGGGCGTGACTTCATCTATGCGATTTTGTTTGGCGCACCGACATTTGTGGCGCGGCTTATATATGGCCTTTTAACATTAGCGAAGGAGTAAAATCTTTGCCCCTTCGCTGTCAAAATAACCGTGACTTGGGAGCAAAATGTGATTTTAATAAGTTAGAGACCTTGAACCGATCTTTCTTTTAGGGCTTGTTTTTTTGTAAATTTTCTCGGTAAAATGATCTATATAGTCTTTCAAAAATTGCAAGTTATCATTGATTTGTAGAGGAGCAAGGGATTCTACGTCCAGATGACGTCACCACCCCTGAGTCGGATTCGGTCAAATCGCCGGATGCCTCTACCTTCTTATAGGGCCTTGGGACGGCTCGCCACACGCCAGTTTGCTTCAAGGCCATACAAGAGGCGTATATTTTTTGGTAGACAAAGAAGTGCCACATATAGATATTGCTTTGAAATTCGGTGTGGGCATCGTCCATACTTGGTTCTCCAATATTTCTTCCGTATAACTAACCTAACCTAACCCCGCCATTAACCGATCGCTTAACCGATTAACCGATTAACCGATCGCGACGAAACCTAAGATTCGCTCGTAGCCTTTAACCCGCGACTTACTGGGGGGGGGGCTATTTTTTGCCCCCCCCCCCTCCCGTTATTTTGCAATAACTGCTATACCAACACCAGTATCGTCACCAAACTTGCAGTACCTTCTCTCACATCAATTCTACACATGTTGGCTAAAGGAAAAAGATGAGGCTGTGACAGGTCAACCGGGAGTGACGTCAGAGTGACGTCATGTTCTTCGTTTTTTGTTGAAAAATAATGGTTTGCGGAAAACGCTGTCAAAGATACAATGCTTGAGATAATGTCAATTGTTTTAAATATAATTGCTGACAATAGACCGGACTATCAAACTGCTATCTCGAATTTTTGAGTTTTTTGGAAATTCAAAATTTTGAGAAATCCAAATACATTGTTTTTACTACAATTTTTTTTAAAAAATCGGAAATCAAAAAAACGGACTATATGTGATCGAGACGTGTTCGGTGAATATGTGTACCAAATTTGAAGTCGATATCTTCTAAAATCACTGACTTATTACCTTTAAATGACCAAAACCGACCACCTCTCACAACATTACTATGCATAAACAAATGCATTTCCGTTTTTGCTTTTTACTTCTATTTATATGGAACAAACAATGTTCTAAGATCATTTTTTCGCGTTCTAGACGAAACACAAACACATAAACATGTGTTACAACGCCTAATGACCGTAATCTGCAGTTTGACCTCGTGACCTCGGATGACCTTGACCTGACCCAAGGGCATAAACAGCTTAGAATGGTACTTAGAAGTGTTAGACACACGAATCATACCGATTTATCGGCTGCTTATGCGTTTAATATCGCAATTTTGCGCGACAATTCCATCCATCGAGACCTTTTGACACGGTCAAACGTTTTGTACTTGACCTGACCTGTAACGTCATCAGTGACCCCGAGGTCAGCAATATTATGTTTCTCTCGATAATTTTCCCAGGGCTATCGAATGCCGTTTGAATTTTTACAATGGGTCCAGTAGTTCCGGAGATCCGAGGGGGGCGGGGCAAAAAATAGCCCCCCCCCCCCCCCCCCCCCAGTACGTCGCGTTATGGAATATACCCCAGTAACTAGCGGGTTGCTTCCGATCGGGACGAAACCTAAGATTCACTTGTAGCCATAGAAACGTAAGATTTGCTCGTAGCCTTAAGTCCGACAAAGAGGAAAAAGCCGCCGCCGGGATTCGAACCGGCCACCCTCCTCATGTAAGCGGGGCATTTAAACGAATAAGCAGTCGATAAATCGGTACGATTCGTGTGTCTGATACTCCAAGTACCATTATAAGCTGTTGGTGACCTTGGGTCAGGTCAATGTCATCCGAGATCACGAGGCCAAACTGCCGATTACGGTGATTAGGCGTTTTAACACGCACCCTGGAGGGGGGCGAAATCCGCCCACCCCTCCGGTTTTTCGAGGATAGAGCAAAAACGGCGGCGCGCAGCGCCGCCGTTTTTTGTATACCTGTTAAGAAATGAACTTCCCGCATTATGTAAAATTCTTGGCCTCAGGTCATCTCAGGTCAGGTCACCAGACCAGGTCACGTGATGACCTCAACTCCAAAACGTTTGCAGTAGTACCACAGCTACAGTTTTACGACGATCGGTTTCAATCTTGCAGGACTTCATAAGGTCATAGATACCAACAATTTGTTTATCTCGGATTTCTAATATCGGTGACCTAAGGTCAGGTCAATTTTGTGACCGCAAACACGGTTTTATCAATAACTATCGACATAATGAAGATAGAGAAGAGAAAACGGTACCAATATGTTTGTCTCGTCGAGACACGTCTCCCAATATGCAACATGACCAATTTGGGTCACCACTTGACCTTGACCTGAGGTCAAATTTCACAGTTGACCTAACCCGGTCACCATGAATATGATTCGAAGCGCCTTGACAAGACACACGCGATGGCGTAAACATTATTGCTTTATCTTTATTAGGTAAAAGGTTATTTGGGAAAAACAGTTTTGAAAACAAAATCACCTTTTTGACATTCGATGACCTCTGGAGCCTAAACTATTGACCTGAGCTCAAATCTGAGGACACCTATGTCGATTGCATTTTTCAATGACTTTCGATTGTTTTTTTTCCATTTGCTGCTAACTATCATAGTTCCCGAGATATTTGGGGGTGTTCGAACCGAAGTCTTGAAAACTTGAAAATCTGACCCTTGATGACCTCTGGTGACCTCAATATTGACCTGAAAAAAAAATGAACGAAATACTTTCGAAAGAGCTTGTCTCGAGATATCTAACGTCGTTTCCCGCTTGTCGCTACGTTGCGTGGTTTTCGAGATCATAGGGGGGGGGGCGAAATCCGCCCCCCCCCCCCCTCCAGGGCGTGTAATTATCAGAGGCCCTCCAGGGCGCGTGTTAACACATGTTTATGGGTTTATTTTTCTTCTGTAACGCGACAAATGACCTTGGAACATTGTTTGTTCCATAGAAATAGAAGTAAAAAGCAAAAACGGAAATGCGTTTTTTATGCATGGTACCTAATGCTGCGAGAGGTGGTCGATTTTTGTCTTTGAAAGGTCATAAGTCAGTCACTTCAAATTTGGTTCACATATTTACCGGACTCGTCTCGATCACATATATTCCAGTTTTTGGATAACTATGATTTGTTTGTGAAAATATTGTTTTTGTATTGTTTTTGGATTTCTAAAAAAAAATATTTTCAATAAAACTCGAAAATCCGAGATAGCACAGTTCGATAGCCGAGTCAGTCATTTGATATGACAATGGAGTTTATCTTAAAAAAAATACTTTTGACAGAGTTTTCCGCAAACCCTAATTTTTCAACAAGCACCGCAGAACATGACGTCACTCTGACGTCATTCCCGGTTAACCTATCATAACCTCATCTTTTTCCTTTGGCCAACATGCGTAAAATTGATGTGAGAGAGGGTACTGAAAATTTGGTGACGATACTGGCGTTGATTTAACCCGCGCACTGCAGGGGCTTGGCGCCGAACATGAACTGCAGGGGATGGTTGATTTCCGCCCCCCCCCCCCCCCCCTGAGATCTCGGAAACTACGCAACGTAGCGAGAAGCGGAAAAGGGCATTTGATAGCTTCATACATGTTCTACCGAAACTATTTCAGTGTTCTTTTAGGTCAGGTCATTGGTCACCAGAGGTCATCAAAGGTCAAATTTTCCAGTTGTTTTCTGTTTTAGGACATCGCTCCAGAAATTCCCATATATCTCAGAAACAATTATAGTTAGAAACAAACGGAAAAAAAGAAAACGCCAGCCAGCGAAATTTGCAATCGCTAAGGTGTCCTCAGATTTGATCTCAGGTCAATATTTGAGGCTCCAGAGGTCAAAAAGAAAAAAAAACACTTTTTTTTTGCTAAATCGTTTTTGCTATTAACCTTTTACTTAATAAAGATAACGGAAAACTGTTTACGCCATTGTCTTTATCTTGTCAAGGCGCTTTGAATGATATATACAGTGACCTTGTTAAGTCAACTTAACAATTTGACCTCAGGTCAAGGTCAAGTGGTGACCCAAGTAGGGCATGTTGCATATGGGAAGACGTGTCTCGACGAGACAAACACATTGATTTCTGTTTTACTTCTCTATCTTCATTATGTCGAGAGTTATTGACAAAAAAAAAGTGATGGTGACCTCGCATGACCTCAAATGACCCAATAGCCAATAGGGGTCACTGAACAAACTCTGTCTTGACAGACGTGAAGCATTTGTATATTTCCCCATTGAGTTATTATGTGGAGGTTACGAAATTGACCTGACCTTAGGTCACCGATATCAAAATTCCGAGATAAACTAATTGTAAGTACTGAAGCCCTCATGACATCCTGTAAGTTTCAACCTGATCGGTGAAAACTCTGGCTTTGGCACAACTGCAAACATTTTTGGTGGTGGGGTCACTTGACCTGGTCTGGTGACCTGACCTGAGATGACCCGAGTATATTTTTGTTTTCAAAGTGTGCGCAATTGATGTCCTAACAGGTGTACCAAAACCCGGCGGCGCCGTTTTTTCGCTATCTTTGAAAAACCTGAGGGGGGCGGGGGCGGAAATCAACCCCCCCCCCCCCCTGCAGTGCGCGGGTGAAGATATATTGCAAAATAACGGTGGGGGGGGGGGGGTGCAAAAAATACCCCCTCTCCCCAGTGACCCACGGCTTAAGTTTTAAACGAAACTAAATTCCCAAATCGCCATTTCAGTCCTGCAATATCAAAAGTACCAAACACAACGGGATAGGCCAGCCACCACACGGTAGGCCAGCCACCAGACTGTGCGAAATGTGGTGGCTGACTGATGAGGATGTCAGATCTCATCGGAGCATCAGATCAGCGGTGCGTCAGTTCTGCTGACTGTCTTCAAGTGGCGCCCAACACACCGACCTCCCGGCCCGCGTGAAAACGCATGCTGAGTAGCAATG
This sequence comes from Chirona hameri, assembly GCA_036785665.1. Taxonomy (NCBI): domain Eukaryota; kingdom Metazoa; phylum Arthropoda; class Thecostraca; order Balanomorpha; family Balanidae; genus Chirona; species Chirona hameri. Next base: position 31,906 of record JAXIVJ010001540.1, read on the forward strand.
ACCAATGCCCACTAAATGAGTGGCTGCTGTTATACAAAACTATCCATGTCCGTGAAGTTAGCGTCATCGTCATCACACAACTCCAGTGTCAACTTTTGATTTTCCCCCAAACTTCGTGTATATGTCAATCAGACCATGCTGATTAAAAAATAAAGTCCATTTTGCAATAGCGATTGACATTCCAGGTCAAAGGACGGGAACGCACTGGAGCCTAAAGTTACCGTCCGATTTGCTTGCAAATGGTCTCAAATGATTCATTGGGTCAAAATATAGCGTGAGCGAGACTTTCAGGTTTCCAGGTCAAATTTCAGGTAAAAGGACGGGGATCGCGCTGGAGCCTTAAGTTACCGCCCGATTTGCTTTAAAATGGTCTCAAACTATTCATTGGGTCGAAATCTAGCGTGATCGATATTTTCGGGTTTCCAAGTCATGACCTTCCAGGTAAAATTTCAGGACAGACATTTGACCTGGAAGGTCATGACCTTGAAACCTGAAAGTCTCGCTGACGCTATATCTTGACCCAAGGAATCGTTTGAGTCCACTTTTAAACAAATCGAGCGGTAACTTTAGGCCCCAGCGCGTCCCCCGTCCTTTGACCTGGAAGGTCAATCGCTATCGCCAAATGGACCTGATTTTTATAATCAGCATGGTCTGATTGACCTAAACACGAAGTTTGGTGAAAATTAAAAGTTGACTCTGTAGTTGTGTGATGACGATGACGCTAACTATTCACCGACATAAACTATCCGCCATTTGTGGATCTACTTTTCCGCTTGGATCTATTCTAAACGCTGCGTTTTGTCTTCCAAAGGTCGTACAGTAAATCTGATGCGGCTAAGAAAGTACGTTCGGAGCTCGGAAGACAGTCGCCAATGTTTGGTGTGCTATACCAGGAAACTGTGGCAGTAAGCTGGCAGCACATGCCAAAACGAAATAAAACCACGTGATGTGCAGTGTGCACCAACACATCTATACGTTCTCACATCGCCAAATACCTAAACTGTCAACTCCCCAGTTTAGTTGTTTAGTATATATCAGTGATTGGTCTTCGTTATCTCACACCAGTGCAATGCAGAAACGGAGCCTGTGAACGGGCTCCTCGGCTTAGCGGCGTCCACAACTCACCAATCCGTGAACAACTCACCTCTCCGACAGACACGAGATTGACGACGCATTTATATTACATGAGGCGATCAGGCACACTATACAGCACGACGCTACCTTTCAATGGTGTATGTACAGGAACTGATGAACCTAAAGTGGTTAGCCTGGAGACCTGGCCAGGAATGATACTAGTATTGTCACATGTCTGATGTGTACACCTCCACTCCAAAAGATTCGCAATGCTGGGCTAAAATACGATAATAAAATGCAATCAGCACATCACGCACCTGACTCTCTTATACATATGAAGGCACAATAGCCGCTTTGGCGTGTGGGTATTCAACTTGTGCTGGTGTTAGACCGGCGCAGCCAATACAAGCCACTCCATGCATCCAGAACAAACAACATGTCTTCCCACTTCGCCGAACATTGCAACCGCAGGCTAGCCGAGGCGGTCGTGCAGTTTTCCACGACTCAAGGCACCTGTTCATTGGCTCCACCGAATCCAATAGCGGGCCCGTGGCCGAATACAGTTGGCACAGAGGCCTTTCTGCCTCGAACGGTGCCTCATCATTATTGTTAACGAACTCCGCTGTGGACCGAGGAGGCCATCTTTAGACACACAGACTGTCGCGCCGCCACAACGGCGAGCCCTAGTTGCTACGTTTGTACCATTAATGTATGTATATCACCGTTACAGACACACCAGTTGAGAGCCTCGACATGAACAACGAAAATACAGCGAAGCTCATATTGGTTCCGGAACGCATGGCGGATGTACTCAATACTCCAGACGAACCGGTGAAAGCACAGGGATTGTCCGCAGTTTTATAACGACCTAATTCAGTAACTGGTGAGCGCCGGCCAACTATCCGAAATCCCAGCCAAAATGGCATTTCCTCAACAGGCATAACTCTGTTCATCTATTAAAACTCTGCTAACAAACCACAATACTCAACAACACAATAAAAACTATGCAAACATCGCACAAAAACTGTCAGGCTGCCCTCCATTTGATCTATTTCGAGCTAAGCAGTCGTGCCGCAGGCTAGCGAATCTCCAAGTTTCAGCAAACAACCTATGCCTTTGCCTATGCCTTATGCCGTGCCTTTGACGCTTATGGCACAGTACAGTCACCATTTGTAACTAGGCGATCCAGGATTACTTTGCCGCCCCAGCGACTGAACAATGATGGCAAAAAACAACATGCATGCGCCAAAACTGTCCGACGGGCTGGGATTCAACAGGATCTTTCCAGTCTGTTAGAGAAAGACCCAGGATCCCTTAAAGGGAAATAATGACTTTTTCCCACAAAAATGGAGTAATTACTTGAAATCGACAGAGGCGACCAAAATATATTGTAAATTCATCACATTTTGCATAAAACTTTCCAACCGAGAGATATTTCAAGTTACAGTTGATAAGCGTTTCACACTTTTAACGACCGATACTTGCAAGTACTTTTGGTCCTCATCAAACTGCGGGCTTTTTCCGTATTGTTTTTTTTTTATGCAATGGAGTAGACTATATTTTGCGTTCTGCTTGTTGTGATTATATGCCCGACGATATTCTACAATTAACAGCCATTGAATAAAAAGGTAACCAAATTAGCATTAACTGATGCATATAACGGCGACCCAATTAGTGGTTGCGACCCTCAATTTGTGAAAATTGCTTAATTTATTTTCAACATTAGGAGTTTTGTGTAGTTTTGCCTCTGGCTGTATATAACACTATGCATGCAAATTATGAGGAAAAAAATATATTAAGAAATGAATTATCATGAAAAATAATATTTTTCCCAAAAAAAAATAACAAACAATACAAAAACTGGCAATTAAATCGGAAGCTCATCGATGCACATCAACGGCGGCCTATTTAAGTGTCGGCTATTTGTTTAGAGGTAATTCAACAACGTTGAGCAGATTGATACAAAAACGCAATGGGGGCTCATGTGTCGCTTTCCAATAGCAGAGGGAAAATACCGATCATGAACTCCTTAGAAGTATATGTACTTGCTTTTTATTTTTTCCAAACTTCCAACTTTGAATTAGGAAATTATTTTATTTTATTCTTAAATTTAGGTCACATCATTTTAATACCATAACGGTAGCCAAATAAATTGTTGCTAACAAAATCAAAAGGTCATTATTTCCCTTTAAGATCTGCGATAAATACATTATTAACATTGTGAAGTAAAAATTAAAAGATTATAAATATGGCAGGGATCGACATTTAACCCGCGCCCTACCGGGGGGTTCACGCCAACCACAAACTGCCCGGGGGGGGGGGGGATTTTCGAGATCTTGGGGGGGGGGGGGGGGATAGGATCTCGAAAACCACGCAACATAGCGACAAGCGGAAAACGGTGTTAAATAGCCCGAGACAAGCTCTATCGAAAGCATATCGGTCTTATTTAGGTCAGGTCAATATTAAGGTCACCAGAGGTCAATAAAGGTCAAATTTCGGCTATATATGAGTGTCCGTAATACGGATAATATCTCGATATAAGCGACGCGCGAGAAAAAAAAAACGTTCGAAAGATAATTGAATTTGCTGTCACTGAGGTTTCATCAGAATTGACATAAGGTCAATAGTTAGGTCAGCAGAAGCCATTGAATTTGAACCATTCTAAAAATTGCCGACCTGTTAAGGAATAACTTTTGACAGAAGCATTTTAGAGTAAAACTGTTTTTGTACCAATGTGTTTGTCTCTTCGAGACGCATCGAATGGTATATTGGTTGACCTAGTTAAGTTAGGTTATATCCATAAATTAACCTGACCTGAGGTCAGAAAAATGTCAACTTTTACATTAATTGATTCGTCTCGACAAGCTAAACACAATGGTGAAAAACCCCATTGCTCTACCTTGGTTTGGTAAAGAGTTATTGAAGAAAAGCCATACGTGACCATGGGGGTCAGCTGAGTTGACCTCGTAGAGGTGAAAGAATATAAATGTGACATGGGGCTTTGCATTTGGCACAAGAGTGGTGGATCTGGTGAAAACTGGTCACATTTAGCCATTTGTCCCCATTGACTTATGATGGGGAGGTCACGAACTCGACCTGACCTTAGGTATCACAGATATTACAAATCCGAGATATAGGAATTGTAGGTACTATGACCTGATAACATCCTGTGAGTTTCAAACCGTTTGGTCGATCACTTTGGCTCTGGCACGACCGCAAACGTTTTTGGAGGTGGGGGCACTTGACTTGACCCGGTGACCTGACCTGAGATGAACCGAGATCAAAAATTGCATACCATGTGGGTAATTGATGCCCAAACAGCTGTGACAAATTTGGCGGTGCTGCGCGCCGCCGTTTTTCCGCTATTCATGAAACCCTCAGGGGAGGGATCACCCCCCCCCCCCCCGCCCCACGGCAGTGCGCGTGCTAAGATAGCATGACGGATCCAGAGAGATCTTAAGTCTTGATCTCAGTTGAGATCCAATTTTGATCTGTTTGTATTAGCAACAGTGGGATAAAATTGAGTATTTTCCTTTTGGAGTCTTTTCCAGAAGCTTCAATAAAAAAAAAATCCAGACCGTCATTCAAAATATAGCGCAAGACCCATCAAAGCACAACATCTGGCATTCTAATGGCATCGAGATTCTTTCCGGCGCGATCTCCCGACTGCCTGTGAGCATTTCTAAAACAATTGATAATTTAGCACAAATCTGTCGACTAGCGACATCTTACCACAGACAATCACCCTCTCACACCCCGCCATTGGACCGTTTCCACTATGACGCGGCCCACACCTCCCGCCTTCTGTTGACGTCACTCCCAGCGTGTGACGTCACACTTCCCCTATGTAACGTCATAACTCTCCCCTATGTGACGTCACGTTATCCCTGCGTGACGTCCCTCTCCCCCCGGTGTATGACGTCATCACTCGACGCCCTGCAGGCGCAGTTCGTCGGTGACCCGGTCCAGGTAGTCGGGGTCGGGGTAGCCGTGGCCGCCGCTGTTGCCGTGCAGCTCGGTCTTGTGGTGGACGCCGTTCCAGGTGACGCAGTCCTCCTCGCCCGTGGTGTGGGACGGGCCGACCGTGAAGACGAGCCGCCGCCGCCACGCCTCCTCCAGCAGCCTCAGCACCTGCAGTCAGTCACAGTCAGTCACAGTCACAGTCAGTCAGCCAGCAGCACACTGCCTCCTTCAGAAGCCCAGAAGGCTGACCCGTCACCTTTCCAGACGGAGAGGCAAGCACGTGTTGGAAACGCTAGATAGTGAAGTGGGCGACGATAACGTGACCTCGGCGGCCGCGATGACGTGGCTATAATACAGGCTCCCCGCTAGAACGGATGGCGAGGAAGATACACGGTAGGACCAGCAATTGTGCGCCGCACAAACAAATATCCGCCCCGCACCTAGCAACAACCTTTACCGGATGCACCCTGGCATCTATAACATCTGAAGTTAAATAAGCATGTTGTTACGATTTCCATTGTCTCAAGTCGCCATCAGTGCCATTCAAACTAAAACGACTGTGAGTTCAGTAGCTTCAGCTGAAGAACCTGGCGCATATCTGGGCTACATTTTGCGTCAATACAAGCTCTGTCTAGTTCCGTGTCAAAGTTGGACTCGATGACCCACCCCCACAGGTCGAGCTGGGCGGCCCCGCCCGACCGAGGTGTCATTGCATTGGTGTCATTGGTGTCAGCAGTGTCATTCGTGCCATTGGTGTCAGCAGTGTCAGCAGTAAACGCAGTGGCAGTGGTGTAAGCGGCGTCAGTGCGGCCTCGCGAATGTTGTCAGCGGCGTCAGTACAATGTCCGTTGTGTCCGCGATGTCGGCGGTGCGGTACCTTGCGGCCCTGTTGATTGCTGGGCAGGTAGCAGATGCGGGGGAATCCCCGAACCTTGTACGGCCGGCCCGGGCGCGGGTGTTCCTGTCCCTGGATACCCGGCGAGATCCTGCATCGCACGGGTCAGACGCCGGTCACGGGTCAGACGCGGGTCAGACGCGGGTCACAGGTCAGACACGGGTCAAAGGTCAGATGCACGGGTCAATGCACGGGACGCGGGTCAAAGGTCAAACACGGGTCACAGGTTAGACCCACGAGTCAGACGCGGGTCACAGGTCAGATGCACGTGTCAGACGCGGGTCACACTCACAGTCCGGACTCTGGTCACAGGTCAGACGCGGGTCACAGGTCAGATGCACGTGTCAGACGCGGGTCACACTCACAGTCCGGACTCTGGTCACAGGTCAGACGCGGGTCACAGGTCAGATGCACGTGTCAGACGCGGGTTACAGGTCAGATGCACGTGTCAGACGCGGGTCACACTCACAGTCCGGACTCTGGTCACAGGTCAGACGCGGGTCACAGGTCAGATGCACGTGTCAGACGCGGGTCACAGGTCAGATGCACGGGTCAGACGCGGGTCACACGTCAGATGCACGCGTCAGACGCGGGTCACAGGTCAGATGCACGGGTCAGACGCGGGTCACACGTCAGATGCACGGGTCAGACGAGGGTCACAGGTCAGATGCACAGGTCAGACGCGGGTCACACTCACAGTCCGGACTCTGGTCACAGGTCAGATGCACGTGTCAGACGAGGGTCACAGGTCAGATGCACGGGTCAGACGAGGGTCACAGGTCAGATGTACGGGTCAGACGAGGGTCACAGGTCAGATGCACGTGACAGACGAGGGTCACATGTCAGATGCACGGGTCAGACGATGGTCACAGGTCAGATGCACGGGTCAGACGCGGGTCACAGGTCAGATGCACGGGTCAGACGCGGGTCACACGTCAGATGCACGGGTCAGACGAGGGTCACACGTCAGATGCACGGGTCAGACGCGGGTCACACTCACAGTCCGGACTCTGGTCACAGGTCAGATGCACGTGTCAGACGCGGGTCACAGGTCAGATGCACGGGTCAGACGCGGGTCACACGTCAGATGCACGGGTCAGACGAGGGTCACACTCACAGTCCGGACTCTGGTCACAGGTCAGATGCACGTTTCAGACGCGGGTCACAGGTCAGATGCACGGGTCAGACGCGGGTCACACGTCAGATGCACGGGTCAGACGAGGGTCACAGGTCAGATGCACGTGTCAGACGAGGGTCACAGGTCAGATGCACGTGTCAGACGAGGGTCACAGGTCAGATGCACGTGTCAGACAAGGGTCACAGGTCAGATGCACGGGTCAGACGCGGGTCACACGTCAGATGCACGTGTCAGACGCGGGTCACAGGTCAGATGCACGTGTCAGACGAGGGTCACAGGTCAGATGCACGTGTCAGACGCGGGTCACAGGTCAGAAACACGTGTCAGACACGGGTCACAGGTCAGATGCACGTGTCAGACTGGGTCACAGGTCAGAGATGCACGTGTCAGACGCGGGTCACACTCACAGGTCGGACTCCGGTCACAGGTCAGATAGCAAGACACAGCGTTACGCGACAGGACACAGCAGGATGTATGGCACGGCAGGTCACTGCGGTACGCACTACCATATATAAGATTGTGATGGCAGTAAGGCACTCACATGTAGGAGATTTCGATGGTGTCGCAGTTGTGGCCAGGCAGCGGAATTGGCAGTCGCCGGGTAGACATGCGGCCCGGGGGCTGGCAGCCAATCTTGCGTCCATAAATGGCCTGACACGCCGGACACTGCAGGAACTGTACCTGGGGACACACAGTACAGCCAGAGGCGGACGGTGAGGAACCAGCTCGACAGGAGGCGCGGCCAGGCAGAGGGTGCTGAAACGACACCTCGTGCAAGGAGCTAAAGACAGAGGGTGCTGAAACGACACCTCGTGTGTGGAGCTTCAGATAGAGGGTGCTGAAACGGCACCTCGTGTAAGGAGCTTCAGATAAAGGGTGCTGAAACGGCACATCGTGTGTGGAGCTTCAGATAGAGGGTGCTGAAACGGCACCTCGTGTAAGGAGCTTCAGATAGAGGGTGCTGAAACGGCACATCGTGTGTGGAGCTTCAGATAGAGGGTGCTGAAACGGCACCTCGTGTAAGGAGCTTCAGATAGAGGGTGCTGAAACGACACCTCGTGTAAGGAGCTTCAGATAGAGGGTGCTGAAACGACACCTCGTGTAATGAGCTTCAGGCAGAGGGTGCTGAAACGACACCTCGTGTAAGGAGCTAAAGACAGAGGGCGCTGAAACGACACCTCGTGTGTGGAGCTTCAGATAGAGGGTGCTGAAAAGAAACCTCGTGTAAGGAGCTTCAGATAGAGGGTGCTGAAACGGCACCTCGTGTAAGGAGCTTCAGACAGAGGGTGCTGAAACGGCACCTCGTGTGTGGAGCTTCAGATAGAGGGTGTTGAAACGACACCTCGTGTAAGGAGCTTCAGATAGAGGGTGCTGAAACGACACCTCGTGTAAGGAGCTAAAGACAGAGGGTGCTGAAACGACACCTCGTGTGTGGAGCTTCAGATAGAGGGTGCTGAAAAGAAACCTCGTGTAAGGAGCTTCAGATAGAGGGTGCTGAAACCGCACCTCGTGTATGGAGCTTCAGACAGAGGGTGCTGAAACGGCACCTCGTGTGTGGAGCTTCAGATAGAGGGTGTTGAAACGACACCTCGTGTAAGGAGCTTCAGATAGAGGGTGCTGAAACGACACCTCGTGTAAGGAGCTTCAGATAGAGGGTGCTGAAACGGCACCTCGTGTAAGGAGCTTCAGGCAGAGGGTGCTGAAACGACACCTCGTGTAAGGAGCTAAAGACAGAGGGTGCTGAAACGACACCTCGTGTGTGGAGCTTCAGATAGAGGGTGCTGAAAAGAAACCTCGTGTAAGGAGCTTCAGATAGAGGGTGCTGAAACGGCACCTCGTGTAAGGAGCTTCAGACAGGGTGCTGAAACGGCACCTCGTGTGTGAAGCTTCATATAGAGGGTGTTGAAACGACACCTCGTGTAAGGAGCTTCAGATAGAGGGTGATGAAACGGCACCTCGTGTAAGGAGCTTCAGATAGAGGATGATGAAACGAAACCTCGTGTGTGGAGCTTCAGGATCTAACTGCGTGGCTGCTGCTTTAGACAGAGTTCCCCACCACAAGTCTCTGGTCTACGAAAAGTTGCCGCGAAGGGACCGAAATAATGTTAAATTTAGGTTAGAATGTCTATGCTATTCGGCGACAAAAACGTGCTATACGCAGCTAATACGTTTGTGAGTCGTTTAAATGCGCCCTTTGTGACCATTTTTACCGGCTAAATCAGTCAGCACGAGTCAAATCCTTGAAAAAAGTATTCTGTGACGATTTCCGCGCCGGCCCTCCGTCTACTAACCTGGTTTGTACTCCCCCCTCTCGACCTGAGGCAGTCCAGGTGGACTGACCTGGTTTGTACTCTCCCCTCTCGACCTCAGGCAGTCCAGGTGGACTGACCTGGTTTGTACTCTCGACCATGGCTCTGAGGCAGTCCAGGTGGACTGACCTGGTTTGTACTCTCGACCATGGCTCTGAGGCAGTCCAGGTGGACTGACCTGGTTTGTACTCTCGACCATGGCTCTGAGGCAGTCCAGGTGGACTGACCTGGTTTGTATTCTCGACCATGGCTCTGAGGCAGTCCAGGTGGACTGACCTGGTTTGTACTCTCGACCATGGCTCTGGGGCAGTCCAGGTGGACTGACCTGGTTTGTACTCTCGACCATGGCTCTGAGGCAGTCCAGGTGGACTGACCTGGTTTGTACTCTCGACCATGGCTCTGAGGCAGTCCAGGTGGACTGACCTGGTTTGTACTCTCGACCATGGCTCTGAGGCAGTCCAGGTGGACTGACCTGGTTTGTACTCTCGACCATGGCTCTGAGGCAGTCCAGGTGGACTGGCCTGGTTTGTAATCTCGACCTGAGGCAGTCCAGGTGGACTGACCTGGTTTGTACTCTCCAGGTGGACTGACCTCGTTTGTACTCTCGACCATGGCTCTGAGACAGTCCAGGTGGACTGACCTGGTTTGTACTCTCGACCATGGTTCTGAGGCAGTCCAGGTGAACTGACCTGGTTTGTACTCTCGACCATGGCTCTGAGGCTGTCCAGGTGGACTGACCTGGTTTGTACTCTCGACCATGGCTCTGAGGCAGTCCAGGTGGACTGACCTGGTTTGTACTCTCGACCATGGCTCTGAGGCAGTCCAGGTGGACTGACCTGGTTTGTACTCTCGACCATGGCTCTGAGGCAGTCCAGGTGGACTGACCTGGTTTGTACTCTCGACCATGGCTCTGAGGCAGTCCAGGTGGACTGACCTGGTTTGTACTCTCGACCTGAGGCAGTCCAGGTGAACTGACCTGGTTTGTACTCTCGACCATGGCTCTGAGGCAGTCCAGGTGGACTGACCTGGTTTGTACTCTCGACCATGGCTCTGAGGCAGTCCAGGTGGACTGACCTGGTTTGTACTCTCGACCATGGCTCTGAGGCAGTCCAGGTGGACTGACCTGGTTTGTAATCTCGACCTGAGGCAGTCCAGGTGGACTGATCTGGTTTGTACTCTCCAGGTGGACTGACCTCGTTTGTACTCTCGACCATGGCTCTGAGGCAGTCCAGGTGGACTGACCTGGTTTGTACTCTCGACCATGGCTCTGAGGAAGTCCAGGTGAACTGACCTGGTTTGTACTCTCGACCTGAGGCAGTCCAGGTGGACTGACCTGGTTTGTACTCTCGACCATGGCTCTGAGGCAGTCCAGGTGGACTGACCTGGTTTGTACTCTCGACCATGGCTCTGAGGCAGTCCAGGTGGACTGACCTGGTTTGTACTCTCGACCATGGCTCTGAGGCAGTCCAGGTGGACTGACCTGGTTTGTACTCTCGACCATGGCTCTGAGGCAGTCCAGGTGAACTGACCTGGTTTGTACTCTCGACCATGGCTCTGAGGCAGTCCAGGTGGACTGACCTGGTTTGTACTCTCGACCATGGCTCTGAGGCAGTCCAGGTGGATGGCGTGACCGCAGCCATTCAGCTGGATCACGAGGTCGTCTCCGTAGGCGGACCGCTCAGTCAGCTGGTACCGGCAGATGCAGCAGACGCAGCCAGCGGCGGGCAGCACAACAGAGGTGTACATCAGCAGCAGCTGCTCCAGCGTCACCTCTGCCGGGGAGGGAGATCAACACACGTCACACGTCAGGTGAACATCAGCAGCAGCTGCTCCAGCGCCACCTCTGGTGGAGGGAGATCAACACACGTCACACGTCAGGTGTACATCAGCAGCAGCTGCTCCAGCGTCACCTCTGCCGGGGAGGGAGATCAACACACGTCACACGTCAGGTGTACATCAGCAGCAGCTGCTCCAGCGTCACCTCTGCCGGGGAGGGAGATCAACACACGTCACACGTCAGGTGTACATCAGCAGCAGCTGCTCCAGCGTCACCTCTGCCGGGGAGGGAGATCAACACACGTCACACGTCAGGTGTACATCAGCAGCAGCTGCTCCAGCGTCACCTCTGCCGGGGAGGGAGATCAACACACGTCACACGTCAGGTGTACATCAGCAGCAGCTGCTCCAGCGTCACCTCTGCCGGGGAGGGAGATCAACACACGTCACACGTCAGGTGTACATCAGCAGCAGCTGCTCCAGCGTCACCTCTGCCGGGGAGGGAGATCAACACACGTCACACGTCAGGTGTACATCAGCAGCAGCTGCTCCAGCGTCACCTCTGCCGGGGAGGGAGATCAACACACGTCACACGTCAGGTGTACATCAGCAGCAGCTGCTCCAGCGTCACCTCTGCCGGGGAGGGAGATCAACACACGTCACACGTCAGGTGTACATCAGCAGCAGCTGCTCCAGCGTCACCTCTGCCGGGGAGGGAGATCAACACACGTCACACGTCAGGTGTACATCAGCAGCAGCTGCTCCAGCGTCACCTCTGCCGGGGAGGGAGATCAACACACGTCACACGTCAGGTGCACATCAGCAGCAGCTGCTCCAGCGTCACCTCTGCCGGGGAGGGAGATCAACACACGTCACACGTCAGGTGCACATCAGCAGCAGCTGCTCCAGCGTCACCTCTGCCGGGGAGGGAGATCAACACACGTCACACGTCAGGTGTACATCAGCAGCAGCTGCTCCAGCGTCACCTCTGCCGGGGAGGGAGATCAACACACGTCACACGTCAGGTGCACATCAGCAGCAGCCGCTCCAGCGTCACCTCTGGTGGAGGGAGACCAACACACGTCACGTCAGGCGGCCGGACGAGTTGAACAAGATTACCTTGCTTCTCATTGTCATCGTCCTAGGTCTGATTTGCGGAATATTTCTTGTTTGAACGAACACTGAACGAACGACCAGCAGTTACCATGCGCAAACTCCCCCAACCCAAGACTCACCACTCGCCCTTTAGCTGGTACCGTCCTCCCCTCCTGACTCACCATCTTCCCTATAGCTGGTATCCATCAGACACAGACTACGGCCGGAGCTGTGTGAGCTCTGGCTGATATAGGTCGATATCGTGGCCACGCTGAGACGTCGTCCGTCGGGCGGGCGGCCAGGCGGCGCCGGCAGCCGTGTGCTGCCACCGACGGTCAGCCTTCCCGACACGGCCGACACTCGGCTGGCCACGGTGGTCGCAGAGTCTGTACTCTCCCGCCGACTCGGGTGCCGACTCGCCGCCGGACTCGAGTCAGGGTCGAGCGAGTCGGCGATCCGGCTGGAGAGGCGAGTCAGCTGCTTCATCAGCTTCTTGGTGCCGCTGCTGTCCTTGCGCTTCTTGTCCTTGTCCTTTTTCTTTGAGGTGACCGGAGGCCGGCGAATGTCCTCTGCGGAGGTGCCGGAGGGAAAAGAAACTGAACAGAACGGGACAACCAAACGGCACACCAAAACATATAAAGTAGGCGGTTAAAAAACGTAACCCATGCCATATAAAAAACAAAAGACAATGTTGTATGCACAACAAAAGCAAAGCAAAGACAAGAACCAAAGTCTGTTGCCAGTCCACATCCTCAAGCCACCACAACTCACAGCCTCTTCTGCAAACATCAGCCGTCGAGCAGCTCTCCTCTTGTCACGCGCCAGTCTTCACTGCAGTCACTCCACTGGGTCTTCTGCGCTGGAATAACCCCTTCGATCCGGATACCACCCTGCCGAACCTGCAACTCCTCCACGTCCTCCCTCGCCAACCTACCAGTTCGGCCGCCGACCGGCTCGCCTTCATTATCGTGCCTCCCGGATCCCTCCCTGCCGGTCTCTATCCTCGTCATACCAAGTCGGCTGACCATTGGCAAATTAACTCGTCTATGGTAACCGGTTGGGAACACGAACTGCCCATTTATGGTTGGGCGCCAAAAACGCAACCCTCCTCATCCTCCTCACCTATGGTGGGCGGTTGGAAGACAAACTCGTCCGCGGGCACCTTGGTGAGCGGGTAGGCGGCCTGCTGAGCACGTCGCAGCTGTCGTACGAAGCCGCTCGTCTTCTTCACCTGGGTCAGGTTGCAGAAGTTGATGATGTACGGCAGGTGGGGGAACACGTTGCTCACGTCGACCGTCTGTTCGCCCTGGGGACACACGGGGACAAGTGGCGAGGTTAGGACACACGGGGACAAGTGGCGATGTTAGGACACATGGAGACAAGTGGCGAGGTTAGGACACACGGGGACAAGTGGCGAGGTTAGGACACACGGGGACAAGTGGCGAGGTTAGGACACACGGGGACAAGTGGCGAGGTTAGGACACACGGGGACAAGTGGCGAGGTTAGGACACACGGGGACAAGTGGCGAGGTTAGGACACACGGGGACAAGTGACGAGGTTAGGACACACGGGGACAAGTGGCGAGGTTAGGACACACGGGGACAAGTGACGAGGTTAGGACACACGGGGACAAGTGGCGAGGTTAGGACACACGGGGACAAGTGGCGAGGTTAGGACACACGGGGACAAGTGACGAGGTTAGGACACACGGGGACAAGTGGCGAGGTTAGGACACACGGGGACAAGTGGCGATGTTAGGACACACGGGGACAAGTGGCGAGGTTAGGACACACGGGGACAAGTGACGAGGTTAGGACACACGGGGACAAGTGACGAGGTTAGGACACACGGGGACAAGTGGCGAGGCTAGGACACACGGGGACAAGTGGCGAGGCTAGGACACACGGGGACAAGTGGCGAGGTTAGGACACACGGGGACAAGTGGCGAGGTTAGGACACACGGGGACAAGTGGCGAGGTTAGGACACACGGGGACAAGTGACGAGGTTAGGACACACGGGGACAAGTGGCGAGGTTAGGACACACGGGGACAAGTGGCGAGGTTAGGACACACGGGGACAAGTGGCGAGGTTAGGACACACGGGGACAAGTGGCGAGGTTAGGACACACGGGGACAAGTGGCGAGGTTAGGACACACGGGGACAAGTGGTGAGGTTAGAGGCTGGGTCAGAGATGTGAAAATAGTGACGTCACATTGAGCGCTCCTATGGTTACTATGGCCACGCCATCGCACGCGATAGGACAGCATGTCAGAAGCAGCAAACGATAGCCGCACTTGGCCGAAACAAGGCGATGGGCGGGGCAGTCATGTGTTGATGACTATCCATATATGTGGCTTAATATGCAAATCAGATTACAACGTACACAGGCTACAAGCATAACATGAAGCACGAAGTATGATGAGCACTCCAGAGAATACTCACCAGCGACTGGACCATTTTCAGAGAATACTCACCAGCGACCAGTCACCAGGACCATCCCTATACTGCACTCACCAGCGACCAGTCACCAGGACCATCCCGATACTGCACTCACCAGCGACCAGTCACCAGGACCATCCCGATACTGCACTCACCAGCGACCAGGACCATCCCGATACTGCACTCACCAGCGACCAGTCACCAGGACCATCCCGATACTGCACTCACCAGCGACCAGGACCATCCCGATACTGCACTCACCAGCGACCAGTCACCAGGACCATCCCGATACTGCACTCACCAGCGACCAGTCACCAGGACCATCCCGATACTGCACTCACCAGCGACCAGGACCATCCCGATACTGCACTCACCAGCGACCAGTCACCAGGACCATCCCGATACTGCACTCACCAGCGACCAGGACCATCCCGATACTGCACTCACCAGCGGCCAGTCACCAGGACTATCCCGATACTGCACTCACCAGCGGCCAGTCACCAGGACCATCCCGATACTGCACTCACCAGCGACCAGTCACCAGGACCATCCCGATACTGCACTCACCAGCGACCAGTCACCAGGACCATCCCGATACTGCACTCACCAGCGACCAGGACCATCCCGATACTGCACTCACCAGCGACCAGTCACCAGGACCATCCCGATACTGCACTCACCAGCGCCCAGACACCAGGACCATCCCGATACTGCACTCACCAGCGACCAGTGACCAGGACCATCCCGATACTGCACTCACCAGCGACCAGGATCATCTCGATACTGCACTCACCAGCGACCAGGACCATCCCGATACTGCACTCACCAGCGACCAGTCACCAGGACCATCCCGATACTGCACTCCCCAGCGACCAGTGACCAGGACCATCCCGATACTGCACTCACCAGCGACCAGTGACCAGGACCATCCCGATACTGCACTCACCAGCGACCAGTCACCAGGACCATCCCGATACTGCACTCACTAGCGACCAGGACCATCTCGATACTGCACTCACCAGCGACCAGGACCATCCCGATACTGCACTCACCAGCGACCAGTCACCAGGACCATCCCGATACTGCACTCACCAGCGACCAGACACCAGGACCATCCCGATACTGCACTCACCAGCGACCAGTCACCAGGACCATCCCGATACTGCACTCCCCAGTCACCAGTCACCAGGACCATCCCGATACTGCACTCACCAGCGACCAGTCACCAGGACCATCCCGATACTGCACTCACCAGCGACCAGTCACCAGGACCATCCCGATACTGCACTCACCAGCGACCAGGACCATCTCGATACTGCACTCACCAGCGACCAGGACCATCCGGATACTGCACTCACCAGACCAGCGACCAGTGACCAGGACCATCCCGATACTGCACTCCCCAGCGACCAGTCACCAGGACCATCCGATACTGCACTCACCAGCGACCAGACCGTCTCTACGATACACTGGACGTCCATGTCGTAGCTGTGCCACTCCCCGGGGGTGTCCCCCGCCCACTGCCAGACGGCGCCGCGGCCGGCCGGCGAGCTGGGCAGGTAGAACTGGCGCCGCACCACCAGCTCCCGGTCTGATGGGGACACAGCACGCCGACAACTCTGTTAGATGGCTGATACAAGATGGTGTGTCTGTTCTACAAGGCTGATCTGGATGCAAGCGAGTCGCTAGATTGGACGGAGGTTGCGGCAGCTGAGGGGTGCGAATGTTACATTGACAGAGCTACCATAAAACAGAAACAAAATATAACAAATTCATCACAATAACTTTCCTAAGCAACCTTAAAAAGTCAGGTCAATTATTCCACCATATAAAACGGCCACCACATGAGCGGCATGGCCATATGAGCACCCACTACCACATGAGCGTCAGTCAGCCTGACCTGATGAGTCGCAGAGCTGACGCAGGGTGGTGATGTTGACGCTGAAGTTGGACAGCAGCGGCTCGGCGTCGCCCAGGAAGACCGACTTCAGACCCTTGGAGAAGGCCCTCTCCAGCAGCTGCACCACCTGTGGGCTGTAGGGCCGCCAGCGGTGCTGGCTGTTCTCCCACTCCCAGACCACCACCACCTGCTGCATGGCCGAGGCCATGCCGCCGCCGTCGCCGGCCGCCTTGTCCTGCAAAGGGACGGACGAACAATGTTACATGATTTCTGGTTAACACAGGTAAATGTGTGACGGATCGGATAGTATACCTACTACCTTCACTGGGGATGCGGATGAGCTATGTCTAGCTGACATCTGTGTTACCTTCACTTGCTAGGGGTTTGAGTTAGCGTCGCTGAAAATGGCAGGAATGATGTGACACAAACCAAGGTCAAGTTTCTGACATCAGTGGCGGTTGTGGTCACTTCTATTTTAACTGTTTCATAATGCTATCTTGTAATGAGAGGCCTAAACATGTGCATACACAAAAAATGAAACATGGTCATGATCATCTGACTGCAGGATGTACATGTTTGATCTGTATCAATATTATCTGGATCAAATCTGGATCTGTATCAATATGTCTGATGATCGCACAAACAACAACTGTTATTGGAAACTTTTATCTAGACACTAAGTAATACTAGTAAGTGTTGTTACACAAGGACACTCTAAATCCAGTTGTCTTATCAATTCAGCAACCACTCTGCTATGTTACTTGTTCAACTAGCGTGTCCTATGATCCTGGGTTCCCCTCGTGCCTACTGTCTCATCCTTAAGGCTGTTGGGCACAGTGGAACCCTACTACCTGTATCAAGCTATACCTCTATACAAGCTAAACCCCTGACCCGGCAGAGCGCCTCTGCCACCCGCCTCATCTTTTTTTCCTGAGACACAGCAGAGCTTAGCTTCTTTTTAAACAGAACGGAGCTTTTCCTATGTGGGTCTGCTCAGCCCCCACCAAATGTGACATTCTTAAGTGATGACATCACTAAAGTCATGGTCTGTGACCTTCAACACATGAGCCAACAAGGAAATTGGTGTTTTGGGGATGGCCCCATGAAGATCCTACTGGGAAAATGTTGTTTTGCCTTACCTTTATGAATTGGTGATGTGCTGACAGCTGATTCCAAAACCGTTTCAGTTTGGTCATATAGTCCCAGTTATAAGGTCTTGGTCATATAATAATGATGTCCAATAAAAGGGTACATTTTAATTGAAAAGGAAATATTTAGTGTTTAAATAATTACTGGTTATCAATAAATAAATATATTATCTATTTATTCTCTATCAGCAATAATAATAGTAAGCAAACATGGCAGTGGTGAAACAGTGCAGTGGTGCATCTAATAGAGTAAGCTTCTATGATATTGTGAGGTAAATTTTAGTGCACATAGGATGTGGTAAGGTGTAAGCAGTGGCCAATGTACAATTAATTATAAATGTATACATTGATATGTTCAATTTTGCAAGCATTTAAAATGCTGGGTCAAAATCTCCACAATGACTGGCATTACAGTTGTTTACCCTATATGGGTAGGGAATAGGTCCAATTTTGAGTCAAATCGAATACCAGAATTTGCATGCTATTTTTTGTGATGACATGTTGACAATGCCAATGCATTAAAACATTGATGCATTGCCAATAGCATGAAAGGTCTGGTATTTAACCATAACTCTGTTACCTTCACCATACTTCCATGTGTTCTTGCTCAAACTTCCATGTCAATGTGTGTTCATTTTGTGGACTTCACAAATCAAAATGGGGAACCAAATACATTGCTCAAACTTCCATGTCAATGTGTGTTCATTTTGTGGACTTCACAAATCAAAATGGGGAACTGAATACATGCCCAAACATAGACAGAGAAAGCTTAACATTCATTAATTTGTGTAACTGTCCCATGGTTAGCACAAGATCACTGCAAAATACCCTTAAAATACCTAAATCATGGTGAATATTGATATTTATATCAATATTGGTATGGCTCGACACGACAGCGAGAACAATAAAGGAAAATGCACCACCCATACCTGACAAACGGTTGTTTATTTGTCGGTGCTCAAACTTCCATGTCAATGTTTGTTCATTTTGTGGACTTCACAAATCAAAATGGGGAACTGAATACATGCCCAAACATAGACAGAGAAAGCTTAACATTCATTAATTTGTGTAACTGTCCCATGGTTAGCACAAGATCACTGCAAAATACCCTTAAAATACCTAAATCATGGTGAATATTGATATTTATATCAATATTGGTATGGCTCGACACGACAGCAAAAACGATAAAGGAAAATGCACCACCCATACCTGACAAACGGTTGTTTATCTGTCGGTTGGTTAACTGTTCGCAGAATCATCCACAAAATCATCCATACTCCTATTTATTAATAACCTATAACATATTTCTGATCCTAATGTATCTAGGGCCTTGATACATTTACAAACTATCACATCCCTCTCTCACATCAACATAAGAGAGTAACAATAAGTGAGGCGGATTCTGGCGCAGAAGAGGCGAAAGCTGTTAGGAATATGTTACGAAATTCAAATAACGGTGTTCTCTAGATTTAATCTTCAACTCAAGAGCAGTAAAACACATGATATCATACATTGACAGCGCTATGTTGTTTAAAACACAACGAAAATTGAACGGATCATGCTCTATCAAAGGTATTTATTGATCAGTCGCATAACTGACGCTTCATGCTTGCTCTCTGCTGGCTGAAGCGCTGCCAGATAAATATTTACCAACTAATTTCCTGTAGCCAGGGTTTCAAAACTCGCGATATGTTGATTATTAAACGTGCTTATTGTGCATGTCCTGGATCCGCAGTATACAATAAGTTAAGTAAATGTTGGATACAAGAAACATCATGTATCAATTTCACAACACCATATTAAACCTACTAAAGAATACGTACATACTACATTTGCAGGCCCGGATCCAGGGGGCGCTAGCCCCCCCCCCCTCCTTTAGCCCAGGTCGCGCCCATGTCGCGCCCGTAGGGCGCAACTTTTTGTATGTCGTCGCCCCCCCCCCCTGACCGAAATCCTGGATCCGCGCCTGATTTGTTTCATGACACATGATCACGCCTTCTCCCATGTCTGGTGTTCTGATTGGTGGAGACCACCTGCGCGCCAGGTTGCTGCCCTCAGGCGGTGTCACGTGACCAACGAGGTCAACGAGGGTTGATGTCAGCTGGCCAGATCGCACTCCCGGTATCGCGGTCGCTGTGAGGGGTGGTGTGTAGTTGACGGACAATGGTGCAACCAGTTGAAACTGTCCTTGCAGCGCAGGTAAGACGTCCTCGGCACGGTTCACGGTTCTAGAGTTGATTTAATAATTGTTATGTTCATTTTTTTTAAATACGACTGAACTGAAGCTATTTCCTAGTTTGTATGTAATGTTTTCATCTGGTTTGTGTCTCTTTGGTATCAGACTGGTTATTGATTCACTTTTTGGAAGGATTCAATGGTTATTGATTCACTTTTTGGAAGGATTCAATCACTATTCATTTTGGAATATGAATGATTCTGTCGCAGTTTGATTCATGGATAACCATTTTGAGAAATGATTCTTTCCAATTCAAAGAATCTAAGCCCCCCGCCCCCCCCCCCCCCCCAACATTTTGGATTTTAACATTACGCCTATGGGCGTTGAATGGAAAGAATCGACTTCAGAATGCCTCCTGCCCCCCCCCCCCCCCCCCCCCCTCCAACTTGAACATAGTTCCTACGCCCCTGAATATATTCAATGTCAAATCAATAACCAGTCTGTTTGGTATGCGATATTATGCCGATTCGGGCGTAAACGGATTGAAACGATTGCTATTCATTAATTATCACTTTTACATATACGTCGCGTCGCTTACCTATAAAGAACACACTTGCTTCCTAAAAGCACGCACACGTTTTCTTGCTATTTAACGCCGAAGTTTTGTTCCAACTTCCAGCTATGGTCACTTGGGTATCTGACTTACGGCCTAATCCAGGCGAGGGTTAAGCCATAATATTAAACTTGTTCAATAATTGTTACTTTATTTTATAGTAGACTCATTTGTAGCTGCGGTATCGCGTGTGCATTTGTCCCGTAAATATAATTCCAGATCAGGCGTGTGCGTGGATCCCCAAAATGGATTATCGAACATCGAAAAACAAAAATAGGAGCCTATTGAGACTGATATCAAACGCTGATTTGGGTACGGATCAATCACGATCCCAAGTCTGTCTCCATATTTTGCGGAGAGATCCAAGAGATGTCATCCCTCCGCACTAAAAAATCAAACTCCTGAAATAGTTTGGAAAACCTTATCCTGATATATAGGAAAATTTAAACGGTAGTTGTTTTTATGCGCAAGTAAGCGATATATGAAGCTTAATTTTTTTGCGCCTTTTTGGGAGTTTCCTCTTCCCTAAACGAACATTTTTTGCTGCCTGATCGGATGGTATCACGATCCTCATTTTGTACTTGGGTATATTAGGCAAGACAGAATATATTACATGAAAAGTAGTTAATCCAAAGTCTCGTTAGAGATCTGAACATAACATCGCTGTATTCCATAAACCCGCGCGGCGCTGGGGGGGGGATAAATTTTACCCCCCACTGCCCGGATTTCCTCAAACTTTGAAACTATGATGGATATCGAAATGAAACTTACGGTACCTTATGGTGCATCAATTATACATGTTCTGTTCAAAATTTATTGAAATTCGTTGAAAATTGTGAGATAATGACGTTTTAGTGACGTCATGTCATTTTTGGCGACAAAAACGTTAAATGTTTGAAAAATCGTAGAAATAGCGTGTTGATGCAAAGCATCAAAAGATACAAATAACATTGTCTTTAAAATGGCTTTCTCGGATTTGCAAAATTGAGTTTTTGACCCCCAAAAATGAAGAAAAAAAAATTGGGAATTTCATTTTTGTTTTAAGATTTGCAAAACACTGAAGATATATTAGGAACCGAGTATGAACGATGCTCAAACCAAATTTCAAAGCAATATCTTTATTTTTGACCGACTTATGGCTCTAAGAATAAGTAGCTCATGACTGTCATTTTTTTAATTGCGGTTTTTGGTTTTTACTGACCAGATACAGACAAATAAATGTCTAAGGTATTTCTAAGACAAAACTAGTCTAGAAACAAGCAATGTTTATTTAGATTAATCAATTTCAAATTTTGACCTTGTGACCTTACCTTGACCTGAGGGCCATTATATGGTGTCGGGATGTGAAAATAGCTGCTTCTATCGAATTCTACGTGTAAACTAACCCATACAACATGTGTCATGGCTTTCGTAGACCTGTGACCTTTTGCAACCTGACCTTGACCTTGCCCTTTGCTTACAATTTCACTTTTACTTATGCAGGAGATGCATTATACATTTGGGAGCACTTTGAGATAATTGCAATACAAGGCTTTGGATGGAAAGTATATCCCAAAAACCCAAATACTTAAATTTTGGCACTTGACCTGACCGTGACCTGAATGTGGCCTATGTTAATTTCGGGTATGAGTTATATTTTTATCAACTTTCGATCGCTGCCTTGCGCGTCTCGCTGCGGTTATTGGTTCGGAAGATACGAGGGGGGGATACAATTTACCCCCCCCCCCCCCGACCAAGCACCGGACGTTCGGATGGGGACTCCAACGCCCCGCGGGTTAACCCTCGCCCGTGCTGCAGCGTCCGATCAGTGCGTGACCGTGCAGGGGGGTTGGTTGGTACGACTCCCCCCCCTAGCGTTTCGCCCCTAATTGAGCTAGAGCTTCGATTAAAAAACGAGCGTGTTGCTAGTCATGCGAGGAAGCCATTGATACCCGAGTGTAAGGTACTAGCTCATTAGGTGATCTCTTGAGGTCATGTCAATGACCCAAAATTCAACCAAATCGTAAATGCTTATACATTGAATTTAATCGAGCTAGAATCGCGATGAGCATTATGCTAAATGGGTGGCAAATTTGAAATCTGGGTCACAAAGTCCTAGAAACTGCCAAATTCCAAAAAGGTCATTCAGGTCAGTCGGGTCATTTGAGGTCAGTGACCTCGGTTGACCTCTGAAAAGGTCAATCGAGGTCACGATCTTGTGGAAACCACAACTGTCGCCTGAAAACACCTGTGCATATGCTCCTGAACAACAAACACTATGAAACTGCACAAGATACAATGATCAATACTACGGGACGCAATTTGCGCCTGACAAGGTCACGGATCATGTGACCTAGGACTTAACAAATTTCAGAATGTGTCGTTGTTCACAAGTAGGGTACTGAAAGTTTCATCGCAATCTGCTGATATTTACAGAGTTATTCCCGAAAAACCGAGGGGGTGGCATCCCCCCCCCTGCACTGACTAGGGTTACATACCTTCGCATCTGCACGTTGCAGGATGCTCCGCTGGTCAACGGAGATGTGGCCCCTGCGCCAGGCCCTGTCGCCCCTGCCCCGCCTGCGGAGGCTCCTGCGGCGCCTGCAGAGGCTCCTGCAGGTCCGGTTGCTCCTGCCGCCGCTCCGGCTGCTCCTGCCGCCGCTCCTGTAGCTCCCGCCGCTCCTGCAGCCGCTCCGCCGGCCACTGCGGCTGCCGCTGCAGCTGCTCCAGCATTGCAGACCGCTGCACAGCTGCTGGGCACAAACTGGCGCGTATGTCAGCTCCTGTCGGAACTGTCTGGGGTGGAGCACCTGGCGAGACGTTGTCAGCGGCAGCATAAGAGGATGGTGCGAACTAACTGGGTATACACGCTGATGTACGTCTACACCGCCTTCGTCTACAAGGCGGCGACGCTGGCTGTCGGTGTATCTGCTGGAGTCTCGTTTATGGGTGAGCGGCGCTGCACTGGTTTCTGGTCGGAAGAGTTGGGCTGGTGTACCTTTTGTAATTATTTAGAGCGTCTAATTCATTTTAACTCAAAGCGTTGTAGCGATAATTTTAGTCACTAGTTGTCTTGGAATGACTGGTCGTAAAGAAATCCCCAAATTACAATACTACCGTTAAAAGCAGACTTCAATTGCTTAGATATCATTTACAAAGTTAGTTCAGATAATTAAATATTTACTGAGACTCTGGGAATAATACGAACATATTTTGCCTTTCGCTGTCGGCGTTGAACCCTCGCTGTTTTTGCCCGACGTGAAACCTTTGCATGTCTTCGAACTTTGACCGTTTGCGTTCGTTCTCGATTGCAGGGATTCCCGATTTCATCGACACTTCGCTATCCTATATGATTACATATGTATTGGACAGGTATCCATTACTAAAGGCTGAGGTACGTTCGTTCAAATAGCTCGGTATCTTATGTCTGTTC
The DNA here is from genome assembly GCA_036785665.1 of Chirona hameri. Lineage (NCBI taxonomy): Eukaryota > Metazoa > Arthropoda > Thecostraca > Balanomorpha > Balanidae > Chirona > Chirona hameri. Next base: position 55,846 of record JAXIVJ010001540.1, read on the forward strand.
AAACACAATGTCGAGCCTATTGTTTTGGATATTATATTTTGTGCTTCTCAATGCGTTACAAAAAATAGTCTTCGGAAACCAGTTGCTACGATGATACTCGTAAAATGTAGCCTCTCGGCCTCCGGGGGATATGATTCAAATTACTTCAGGATTGTTCCATTTGCTTGTGTTGCTGATTGTAAATCACAATCCCAGTCTGTCTCTGATCCCGCTCATGTTCAAGGAGGCGCATCAACCCTCAGACGTTTTTTTTTGCCCTTCTGTGCTCGAAACAAGACTGAAATTACACCCTGCAACTTTTCATATTTTTGGGGTATTAAATGCGCTTCATCGACAGCTAGAACGATATTTTATCGAAGTCTCGTTGCATTGGTTAGTCGGCTACGATCGACGTCTTGTCGCCTGCGGTGCCGTTTCAGCCGAACAATATGCGGACTGCGGCGAAGAACTTCCTGCACGGGCCCGGAGTTCGGAGGACCTGGATGACCTCTGTCTCCGTTGTAGTGATAGTGACGATTGTCCGACCGCTGGTCCTGGCCCTGTATCTGAACTCGCTCTGCCTGCGGGCCGGCAGCCGGATCATCTCGTACTGCTGGGTACAACTGAATGACGGTAAAGAGTTTGAGGCCGGACAGGAGTGGCGGATTGATGGCTGTTGGTGGAAAATTACATGATCTATGTAGGGACTGGTCATTAGGGGAAGAGTTGTATTCATAATGCAGTTCTTGATTTTATTTAGCAATGTAGGTATGTTATTTTATGCCATTTAGGTCATAACTTCGGTCATACTTTAGGTCATTTTATAAGATATAAAAATCCGAATTTCCGGAGGATTTGCCGACGAATGGCATACTCTGCCGTTGACATCGGTCATCGCTAAGCAAATGCATAACACTTGTCAATTGTAACATCTCCGTCCCTTCTTTTCGACCCAGAACTTTCGCTGTTGGAGGCTAAGATCGGGGAGGTTCCCATTCTGTTCGCGAGAATGGTGATGGCGTGGTTCTTTCGCCTTCCGTTCAACATCTTCTACAACTGGGTGGCGATTCCATTCCTCATACATCCGGTAAGTACCGGCGGTGTCGCCGTCTGATACCTCCTGACGGTAACCGGACACAAGTCAATTGTGAAAAAGTCTAAAAGCAAGGAGTCTAAAAGCAAGGAGTCTAAAAGCAAGGAGTCTAAAAGCAAGGAGTCTAAAAGCAAGGAGTCTAAAAGCAAGGAGTCTAAAAGCAAGGAGTCTAAAAGCAAGGAGTCTAAAAGCAAGGAGTCTAAAAGCAAGGAGTCTAAAAGCAAGGAGTCTAAAAGCAAGGAGTCTAAAAGCAAGGAGTCTAAAAGCAAGGAGTCTAAAAGCAAGGAGTCTAAAAGCAAGGAGTCTAAAAGCAAGGAGTCTAAAAGCAAGGAGTCTAAAAGCAAGGAGTCTAAAAGCAAGGAGTCTAAAAGCAAGGAGTCTAAAAGCAAGGAGTCTAAAAGCAAGGAGTCTAAAAGCAAGGAGTCTAAAAGCAAGGAGTCTAAAAGCAAGGAGTCTAAAAGCAAGGAGTCTAAAAGCAAGGAGTCTAAAAGCAAGGAGTCTAAAAGCAAGGAGTCTAAAAGCAAGGAGTCTAAAAGCAAGGAGTCTAAAAGCAAAAGGGCAACCAGGCCAAAAGGGCAAACATAGTTTAGTAAAAAGTCAAAAAGTTTACGGCTGGGGTCGAGGCTGCGTCACGCCAAGGCAGTTTTTTATCACCGAGAAATCTGCGCTCCGCCTATATACGGCATTCTGAGCATTAACGGCATAAATACGGCATTCTGAGTTTTCACGGCATCTACGGCATGTCTTACTTGCTCATTCACGGACTTTGGTATGATTGGGTCCATATGTTCGCTGTTTAATTTCAGCCCTAAGTAATATGACTTTGGGATTCATAACATTTTTTCATCTCAAATTACTGTAATAACAAATCGACACTAAAGTGTCTATTGCAAAATGGCGGATATTGTGCCGTGGCAACAGCTCAGATCGCCGGCCGCGAGATCGGCGAACAGCCTTTTGCTCTTGGTCACGCGCAGAGCGACAGAGGCCGCAGACGCCCGAAGAAGTACCATCTACGGCATGCCGTCCTTGCGAATTCACGGCACTTGGTAAGATTGAGCCCTGAGGTGACGCTACGTTACTGGTATGATTGTCGTGGAATAATTCACGGCACTTGGTAAGATTGAGCCCTGAGGTGACGCTACGTTACTGGTATGATTGTCGTGGAATAATTCACGGCACTTGGTAAGATTGAGCCCTGAGGTGACGCTACGTTACTGGTATGATTGTCGTGGAATAATTCACGGCACTTGGTAAGATTGAGCCCTGGAGTGACGCTACGTTACTGGTATGATTGTCGTGGAATAATTCACGGCACTTGGTAAGATTGAGCCCTGGAGTGACGCTACGTTACTGGTATGATTGTCGTGGAATAATTCACGGCACTTGGTAAGATTGAGCCCTGAGGTGACGCTACGTTACTGGTATGATTGTCGTGGAATAATTCACGGCACTTGGTAAGATTGAGCCCTGAGGTGACGCTACGTTACTGGTATGATTGTCGTGGAATAATTCACGGCACTTGGTAAGATTGAGCCCTGAGGTGACGCTACGTTACTGGTATGATTGTCGTGGAATAATTCACGGCACTTGGTAAGATTGAGCCCTGAGGTGACGCTACGTTACTGGTATGATTGTCGTGGAATAATTCACGGCACTTGGTAAGATTGAGCCCTGAGGTGACGCTACGTTACTGGTATGATTGTCGTGGAATAATTCACGGCACTTGGTAAGATTGAGCCCTGGAGTGACGCTACGTTACTGGTATGATTGTCGTGGAATAATTCACGGCACTTGGTAAGATTGAGCCCTGGAGTGACGCTACGTTACTGGTATGATTGTCGTGGAATAATTCACGGCACTTGGTAAGATTGAGCCCTGGAGTGACGCTACGTTACTGGTATGATTGTCGTGGAATAATTCACGGCACTTGGTAAGATTGAGCCCTGGAGTGACGCTACGTTACTGGTATGATTGTCGTGGAATAATTCACGGCACTTGGTAAGATTGAGCCCTGGAGTGACGCTACGTTACTGGTATGATTGTCGTGGAATAATTCACGGCACTTGGTAAGATTGAGCCCTGAGGTGACGCTACGTTACTGGTATGATTGTCGTGGAATAATTCACGGCACTTGGTAAGATTGAGCCCTGGAGTGACGCTACGTTACTGGTATGATTGTCGTGGAATAATTCACGGCACTTGTGGTAAGATTGAGCCCTGAGGTGACGCTACGTTACTGGTATGATTGTCGTGGAATAATTCACGGCACTTGGTAAGATTGAGCCCTGGAGTGACGCTACGTTACTGGTATGATTGTCGTGGAATAATTCACGGCACTTGGTAAGATTGAGCCCTGGAGTGACGCTACGTTACTGGTATGATTGTCGTGGAATAATTCACGGCACTTGGTAAGATTGAGCCCTGGAGTGACGCTACGTTACTGGTATGATTGTCGTGAAATAATTCACGGCACTTGGTAAGATTGAGCCCTGGAGTGACGCTACGTTACTGGTATGATTGTCGTGGAATAATTCACGGCACTTGGTAAGATTGAGCCCTGGAGTGACGCTACGTTACTGGTATGATTGTCGTGGAATAATTCACGGCACTTGGTAAGATTGAGCCCTGAGGTGACGCTACGTTACTGGTATGATTGTCGTGGAATAATTCACGGCACTTGGTAAGATTGAGCCCTGGAGTGACGCTACGTTACTGGTATGATTGTCGTGGAATAATTCACGGCACTTGGTAAGATTGAGCCCTGGAGTGACGCTACGTTACTGGTATGATTGTCGTGGAATAATTCACGGCACTTGGTAAGATTGAGCCCTGAGGTGACGCTACGTTACTGGTATGATTGTCGTGGAATAATTCACGGCACTTGGTAAGATTGAACCCTGGAGTGACGCTACGTTACTGGTATGATTGTCGTGGAATAATTCACGGCACTTGGCAAGATTGAGCCCTGAGGTGACGCTACGTTACTGGTATGATTGTCGTGGAATAATTCACGGCACTTGGTAAGATTGAGCCCTGGAGTGACGCTACGTTACTGGTATGATTGTCGTGGAATAATTCACGGCACTTGGTAAGATTGAGCCCTGAGGTGACGCTACGTTACTGGTATGATTGTCGTGGAATAATTCACGGCACTTGGTAAGATTGAGCCCTGGAGTGACGCTACGTTACTGGTATGATTGTCGTGGAATAATTCACGGCACTTGGTAAGATTGAGCCCTGGAGTGACGCTACGTTACTGGTATGATTGTCGTGGAATAATTCACGGCACTTGGTAAGATTGAGCCCTGGAGTGACGCTACGTTACTGGTATGATTGTCGTGGAATAATTCACGGCACTTGGTAAGATTGAGCCCTGAGGTGACGCTACGTTACTGGTATGATTGTCGTGGAATAATTCACGGCACTTGGTAAGATTGAACCCTGGAGTGACGCTACGTTACTGGTATGATTGTCGTGGAATAATTCACGGCACTTGGTAAGATTGAGCCCTGAGGTGACGCTACGTTACTGGTATGATTGTCGTGGAATAATTCACGGCACTTGGTAAGATTGAGCCCTGGAGTGACGCTACGTTACTGGTATGATTGTCGTGGAATAATTCACGGCACTTGGTAAGATTGAGCCCTGAGGTGACGCTGCGTTACTGGTATGATTGTCGTGGAATAATTCACGGCACTTGGTAAGATTGAGCCCTGGAGTGACGCTACGTTACTGGTATGATTGTCGTGGAATAATTCACGGCACTTGGTAAGATTGAGCCCTGGAGTGACGCTACGTTACTGGTATGATTGTCGTGGAATAATTCACGGCACTTGGTAAGATTGAGCCCTGGAGTGACGCTACGTTACTGGTATGATTGTCGTGGAATAATTCACGGCACTTGGTAAGATTGAGCCCTGAGGTGACGCTGCGTTACTGGTATGATTGTCGTGGAATAATTCACGGCACTTGGTAAGATTGAGCCCTGAGGTGACGCTACGTTACTGGTATGATTGTCGTGGAATAATTCACGGCACTTGGTAAGATTGAGCCCTGAGGTGACGCTACGTTACTGGTATGATTGTCGTGGAATAATTCACGGCACTTGGTAAGATTGAGCCCTGGAGTGACGCTACGTTACTGGTATGATTGTCGTGGAATAATTCACGGCACTTGGTAAGATTGAGCCCTGAGGTGACGCTAAGTTACTGGTATGATTGTCGTGGAATAATTCACGGCACTTGGTAAGATTGAGCCCTGGAGTGACGCTACGTTACTGGTATGATTGTCGTGGAATAATTCACGGCACTTGGTAAGATTGAGCCCTGGAGTGACGCTACGTTACTGGTATGATTGTCGTGGAATAATTCACGGCACTTGGTAAGATTGAGCCCTGAGGTGACGCTACGTTACTGGTATGATTGTCGTGGAATAATTCACGGCACTTGGTAAGATTGAGCCCTGAGGTGACGCTACGTTACTGGTATGATTGTCGTGGAATAATTCACGGCACTTGGTAAGATTGAGCCCTGAGGTGACGCTACGTTACTGGTATGATTGTCGTGGAATAATTCACGGCACTTGGTAAGATTGAGCCCTGGAGTGACGCTACGTTACTGGTATGATTGTCGTGGAATAATTCACGGCACTTGGTAAGATTGAGCCCTGGAGTGACGCTACGTTACTGGTATGATTGTCGTGGAATAATTCACGGCACTTGGTAAGATTGAGCCCTGGAGTGACGCTACGTTACTGGTATGATTGTCGTCGGCGTCGAAAAAGAAAACAACCCGGAGACCATCTGCAACGATTGTGGCCGCAACGTTGACTTATATGTAATCTGGAGACAAATCGGGCTCGTTGGAATTTATTTTCATATAACACTATGCAAAAATGGCCGAAACTCCAGCTCCAGCCTGTCTCTGATATCTAGCCACTGTTTAAGCACGGTATTGTCTTTATTGAACACGGTGTCGGGCACGGCGTAACATTGAAAAAAGAACATTGATCAGACGCGATGGGCCCAGCATGAGGCCGGCAGGCCTTGGCCCGACACCACTAAACGCCGGGCCCGAACTTCGGGCCTAGCGCCGGCTCCGTGGTCCTGAAATTTGCATTGCTAGTTGGTGATTAACAGCCCGATATAGCGAACGTGATTCTTATTCAATCTCATTTGCCTGCACTGTACAATTCTCTTTGAAGTTACTGATTAATGGATTAACTTTAGCTTCAGTTATCTTATCTTGACTTTTTGCATTTGACTTTTACATTACTGTTTGCGCTTTTGGCTTCTTGCATTTGACTTTTTGCCGTTTTGACTTTGTCCTTAGACTTTCACATTTTGCTTTTTGTCCTGGAATCCCTTCCGGCTACTATCATCCTCTGGTCTGTCGCTTCAAATTCCAAGACTCTGAGATGAATCGTCATTTATGCTTGCTTGGTCAAACCCGTTGTAACAATGATAGAATAGCTTCACACGGTGATACAAACGTTACAGTAGATAACATTCAGTGTATTTAGCATGTCCCGCAAATAAATGTATTTAGCATGTCCCCTTGGTAATTGGTATACATCTCGGTTCCATGGTAGCTAAACTTGTTGTTTTGTATCCAACTGGTCGCTTGTCATCTGTCTTGGTCTGCCCAGTTTGCCCTGGTCGACGTAGCCAGCCTTATCTCCCCCCCCTTCAACTAGGTGCCCTGCAGTCGACATAGCCAGCCTTATCTCTCCTTCAACTAGCTGCCCTGCAGTCGACATAGCCAGCCTTATCTCTCCTTCAACTAGCTGCCCTGCAGTCGACATAGCCAGCCTTATCTCTCCTTCAACTAGGTGCCCTGCAGTCGACATAGCCAGCCTCATCTCCCCTTCAACTAGCTGCCCTGCAGTCGACATAGCCAGCCTTATCTCCCCCTTCAACTAACCCCACGAACCTGCCTGCAGGCCGAGTTCGTCAAGTTTGTACACGACGAGCTGCAGGTCCTGATCGTCCCGGACGCGCTCGGACCTCACTGGGTTGACGTAGATGAGTTGCCGGTGGATGGAGCTCCGGATTTTGAAGCAGCTCCAGCTCCGGCTCCCGGCCAGGCTCCTGATCAGGCTCCAGCTCCGGCCCCGGCTCCAGCCCCGGCCCCGGCCGCGAATGGAGACCCGGGACTGGTAGGTGACTCCTAGAGTCAGAAAGGAGTGGATCGTGTTGCGTTACATTGGAAGGGTTATCCCTGGGTGGTGAGTCGTCCCGTAATAAGATAGGGTGCTTAATGCTGTGTATACAGTGCATTGCTCGTTCCCGGGACTAAACGTTGTCGAGGAGCATTTTTGTGTTATCTGGCACCGAAGCAGCCGACTCGAAATGTTAGTCTTCCATGCATTCAACATTAGTTACTTCAGAGTGCAATAGCCAAAATTGTCCCAAGTATAGATAAACAACCTATTTTTACCAAAAATAACACAATATGGACAGTTATCAACAATTGTTACACGTTTTTATATGATAAGACTTGCGAGGAGTGCTAGCGGAAATCAATTTAAATGGCCAATGTCTAAGCCTGACAGTGACTACATTGCAGACCGTGAACGTCGTGCGCTGTATTTGATCACGGCACGTTTCTTTCGCTGCCTTGATTCCGACTTGTGGTGTGGCATTCATAGTCATGTAGGTAAATATTGCGTAAGTTTGTAGAAAAAAGAGCATTTATCTTATAAGTATTAAAGTTGGCCAATCCCTTGCCTGCCGTTCCTTAAACACACCAGTCGTGTGATTTCTGTTGTCCCCAGTCCCACTAATTTGGAATATTTTGCATGTTCATAGTCCTGCGATTGTAATGGGCGTTTCTGGCTCTGGTTCCCAGCAGACTGGTGCACTAAACGAGCTCGAGCTAAACGAGCTCGAGGAGTCTCCGGAAGTTCCCATATTTCTGCTCAACTCCTTCCAGGTCCCGGACTCGCCGTCCGTCAGAGAACTCGTTTTTAAATTTCAGAAACCAGTGAGTGCAAAATCCCGATCGAACCCATAGCGTCGGGGAGCGTGGATGCGTGACGAGCTAGAGACTGCATAGATCATTTCCGCTAATCAAGAACCGTTCATATGTTTTAAATATTCCTGCAATGGAATTTCAAACTATATTAATCTGGAAAGAGTCCGTATATCCGATTGTTTTTTTTTCAGCCGCAGATTCCTGATGGGCCGGGTCCCATACCGGCCGCCTAGCGGAGACCTCTGCAACTACACCGGGGTCAGTGACTCACCGCGTGTCTGAGCAGGGAGCCAGCGGTGCCGGCCAATCAAGTGCCATTCCGGCGAGCCGCGAGTTTGAATCTACACAAACTGCCTGTCCTGTCTGTGTCCAAGTGTCTTCCATCGCCCCAGCGGCGGACCAGGACTGCCTTTCTGGGCAGACTTGATTCTTTGCGCGAGACTGAGGTCTTTGAGCTGAAATGAACCTGAATGCGCCGCAGTGCAAGCATCTCAAAGCCCTGGATGAAATGCATTGTGTGATCATATATCAAATGTTTCTATATCGGCGCAGGTGAATGATTCATGTGAGCTGTTGGTGAATGTTTTAAGAATAAGCATATGTCTGAATGTCCCAATTCTGTTCGGTTTATGTTCGGTTACTATATTGTGGATGTTTGCAGTCACGGGTGTGGATATTTAATAAAATCTCAAATTCCTTGTTGTGGTGGTAACTCGCGGCTAACCACAACTGTGTGCTAAAGCGGAATATGGGGCGAGGTTAAACTATGTCCAAATTGTATGAGCAGTTCGTTAAAAAACTGACTGACTGCTAACACTCTGGGCTAGTTTTGCGGATTTTGCCACTGGGCGACGGTGCCCAGGCTAGCCAGTTTCGTAACGGCATCGCCGCAGCAGACACTTTGATATGCATGTCACTTCAATAATTTTAGCCTATCGCTTATTTTGTAAGCTAGTTTCAAGTAAAATTAGTTGATACTTCGCACTATCTGAACGCAATACTGTTATTGGTCGAGATGTTAAACGGTAAAGTTTAAATGACTGCTTGAAAATTATCGAGTATTTTGTATCCTAATTATCACTTGTTACAGCCCATGCAGGAACACGCGAGGGGAAGGAGCGTACTAGTCTGACGCTGATTTGAATACCCACCAACGTGTGGGGACTGGGGGGGGGGGGGGGGGGTTGCCCCTAATCTCTCCCCCCCCCCCCTGGATCCGCCAGTTCAAATATTAGTAAAATGACATTGGATATGGTACGTACTTTACGAAGTCCGAAGCACCATGTTGCATGTTTTCATCGTTTATCTATCTCTGCCGGTGGGGGAGGGTAGTCGTCACGGTTCGTTAGAAGGGTTCGGAAGGCTCAAACTACGAGAGATGCACCATTGGAAAGCTGAGCTCACTCTGAATTCAGCGATGTAATTTTTTCACAAATTTGTCGAGGGCCTTCTTTTAATCGATATTTTGTCCGAATTCGCGCCCCTTTCGTGTTTGGCCAGGGCTATCTCGTATGGTATCGCAAAAATGCAGACCAATGACATGTCTACCGATTCGTCATGCTCTGCACAAGGTCTCGTAGAATGCAACACCAATAGATGGTTTGGTTGGTTGCACGGCTGCATCAAAGCTAAGCGCTCCCGGTGTCGGCACTAAGGCGCACTCTCGCCCGCGCCTCACACGCAGAATCGCCCCTCGCGACACGCGAGCTGAGCACATTGCGCGCCGCACTGGCTTACGGAGCGGGCCCTCGGCCATTCACGAAGAAACGGTGCATCGCATGTTGAAACCCCTAGCTCTGTCCACTAGCTCAGCTATTCAAGGAGATCGTGGCAAATTTCCAGAGGGCAGTCTACTGGATCGGTTTGGGGGGGGGGGGGCAGTCGTCTCTGTCGGTGGGGGAGGGAAGTCTACTGGATCGGTTTGGGGGGGGGGGACAGTCGTCTCTGCCGGTGGGGAGGGCAGTCTACTGGATCGGGGTTTGGGGAAGGGGGGGGGGAAGTCGTCTCTGCCGGTGGGGGAGGGCAGTCGACTGGATCTGTTGGGGGAGGGGGGGGGGGTGGAGGGCAGTCAGTCGTCTCTGCCGGTGGGGAGGGCAGTCGTCTGGAATCTGGATCGGTTTGGGGGAGGGGGCGGCTGTCAGGACAGGGGGGGGGGGGGCGCCATGGAATGCTGCTGACATGGCGGCGTCATCGCCGACACGACTGCAGGACAGCCGGCGACACCTGACCGCAGTTCAGTGTCCCGCAGCCGTCCGGGCTGTTCACACCGAGACTGGTCCATCTGTTCAGTGAACAGAACAGTCCAGCCGAGCTGCTCATACGGGACACATTCATCTATGCACAGTGAACAGAACAGTGGTGCTGACGCGTCCTGTTCTGGACGAAGGAAGTGATCGTTCTATCCTGGAAATGAGCAGACGCTGCACGTTATTATTGAATAGTTCATGAGGTGAGTACTTGATACACTTTGAAGCTACATGTTGACATTGTGTGTGGCTTCCGAAACTGGGAATTAATTGCTTTAGTAATTAAATATCTAAATATGTATTGATTATGACGGCAGACTTATGACGTCAGACCTGTCTAAGCATTACTTTAGTTGGTTGTGTCTTATTATAATGTTAACTTAATGTTAACTTAATGTTAACTTAATGTTAACTTAATGTTAACTTAATGTTAACATGTTAACTTTTTGCGGAGTTTAAGGTAGTTTCTATAACTCGCCTGAAGTTGCAACGCCATGGTCAGTAGACCAGTGTTGCCTTGAGACTCTCTAAAGGACTGAGAGGTAGGCTACCAGGATGACTCGGGTGTTAAGCGGCACACTACCTCTTTCACTTAAGTGAGTCCCGGGATCCAGCTGAGATCCGGATCTGCGTTCTGTGTCCCGGGATCCACATGGGACACCAGATCCAGTTAGACAATAAGCCGAGGGATCCACAAAGATCACAGATCCTGATATATTTTATGCCGTGGGATCTACAATTTACGCCAATGGATCCAGGATCCCAAATCTTCATGCATTTTATGCCGAGGGATCCACTAGGATCCCATATCCAACTTCGGGATCCAGGCACAAGTCTAGACTACATACCAATATTCCTTTACTAATAAGGTTTACCCACGAGGGAGAAACTCCCGGGGTGACGTCAGAGCATTTGGCATGACCATGTTACAATATGGTAGGCCCAGACATGTGCTTGGATCGAGGTGAGATCCGGACATCTGTGACCTGTGTCCCGGGATCCACATGGGACTCCAGATCCAGGTATACAATAAGCCGAGGGATCCACACAAATCCCAGATCCTGATATATTCTATGCCGTGGGATCTACAGTTTACGCCGATGGATCCAGGAGGATCCCATATCTTCATGCATTTTACGCAGAGGGATCCACTGGGATACAATATCTCAATGCATCTTATGCCCAGGGATCCACTGGGATCCCAGATTCAAGTTCGGGATCGAGGCGCATGCCTGAGTGATACAACATTCCTCGAGCAAACTCGCTCTCATGGCCTGCAGGTACGACAAGGGCTGAGAAAAAGCTGTATCCACACCAAGGGCGGATCCAGGGGGCAACTGGGTCATGCCCCCCCCCCCCCCCAAGACCGTTCAAGGGGAGGGAGTGGGGGGGATCAAACTGTTTCCGCCCACAAAAAAGAGGTATAATTCATGCTATATTTGCGTTTTTAAAACGGTACAGGACAAATTTGGACAAATTTGGACAATTTTGGCCAAATTTGGCGGCGCGCTCTCGAAAAACCTCGGGGGGGGGGGTGTCAAAATGACAAATGAGCCCCACCAGGGCGAGGGGTAATTTATAACTTGAATAATTATCACGTTTACAGGTGTAATTATTTCTATCCAGCACCATTTCGGTCAAGCAGGTCTACAATAGAACAATCGGTCCAAATCCATCCTTTTTCCTGTAGGTCCTTGCCGTTCTTCTGGTTACAACGGCGGAGGCGGAGCGGGTGTTCAGTAAGGTGGAGAAGACTATCCTCTCTCCGAGCGACAATGACCGAGCTCCGGATGGAGGCGCTGATCATGTGCGAAGCCCACCGCGAGACCTATAGGTCTGACCTATAGGTCTGACCTATACGGATGACATTACAATGTCATCCGTCCGTCAGCGAAGTCGTTGACTTCTTTGCGCGATCGGGAAGTCGCCAGCTAGATTATTTCAGGCTGCCGCTGCCTGGCTGGCTGCCGCAGGTTTCTGTCATAGACTGTATGGCAGTAATATGAGAAATGCAGCGTTCATCGTATAGTAAGTATCGGTTACTTCGTCTGCGTGTGTCGTATCTATGCGCCCGCCGAGAGGCGCAAATGGCCTCGAGGTCCGAGAGCAGGGACATATTTTTTATCTCAAAAACCTGCAGTAACGGAAGTTGATCATCCTATCGTATGCGGTGCATAGATGGGTACCTACAGTTTCTTGAAATGCATATTGAATTTGACGCCATGATCGGGTCATCTGTATTATTGTTTTGAATGGCGGAAGTGCGACTGGTTCGATCATGTTTGTCGTCCTCGCCTTTAGCTCTTTTTTATCGGAGCGCAACAGATAACGACAAACATGTGTGCAGCGAAATGCGTATTCATTTTTTCCGGTCAGACTCTCCCCATGGTTTACTATCCGAGATTCAGAGCTGGAAATTCTGAAGAAAACTACCATTTATTTGATGCTCCAAGTTATGTTTTAAATTTCTATGTTAGTTTCTTCCCACTAACATTTTGTTTTTCATTGACCGCATTTTTTTATATTTAAATCCAAGATACACTTGTTGTTTTGCCAAGGGTCGTTGAACCTTGTAGCAAAAAGTAGTTGGCGCCGAAGACGAACGGATGGATCCGTCCTTACTTAACCCGGCATTGACTGGGGTCTCAGCCAAACACCATTGACTGGGGGGCGGGGGGGGCGTTAAACGCCCCCTGGTTATCTTTCGAACCAATGATCGCAGCGAGACGCGCAAGGCGGAAATCGAAATCTCTCAATGATATGAATCTCACTCATACTAAAAAATGTCAAAGTGAGATCAAATGTCAGGTCACCGTCAGGTCACCGTCAGGTCACCGTCAGGTCACCGTCAGGTCACCGTCAGGTCAAGGGTCAAAATCGACGTATTTGAGCTTATGGGCCATATTTTCCATCCAAAGCCTTCGATTACGACCATGATCACCCAAATTTCTGCCAAAGGTATGATATTCATCCCCGCATGACTTAAAGTGAGATTGTTGACCAAGGTCAAGGTCAGTGTCAGGTCACAAACAAATCACTATGCTTAAAATATCTACGAAAGTCATGCAACACATGTTTTATGAGTTATTTTCCACGTATAATTATATAGTGATAGTCATTTTACCACCTGACTCCATTTATGTGAAGTTAATGTCAAGTTCAGGTCAATTACAAACTGAAGGCCAAAATTTGTAATTGCTACACCTAAATAAAAAGGGTATGTTTCTAGACCAGTTTTGTATCAGAAATACAGTAGTGCAATTTATTTGTCTGCATCTGGTAAAAAAGTAAAAACATTTTTTTTTATATATGCCATGAGTTATCCATACTTTAGATGCCATACGTCAGTCAAAAATGATATCAATCTGAAATTTGGTATGATAGTTTTATATATGGGGTTCTCTGAATTATATGCTGTTTTTTTTTAATATCTTTGAAAAATTCGATTTTGTGGGCATTTTCCACCCAATTTTTTTTTTTTTTTGGAGTCAAAACGCAAAATTTTCCAAATTCCGAGATAGCCAGTTTGCATCCCTTGCAGTTTTCTATCTTTTTGCGTTTTTTGATTGCATTGTGCTTTACATATGGCATTTCTACGGCCTGGCAAAGTTTAACTGATTTTGGTGTAAAACTCGTGTGCAGTGACGTCACTAAATGCGATATAACTCAACATTTGTTCGACGAAATTGATTTATGTTTTCACAGAAGACGTATAAGTGATTTATAAGAAGGTCCCCGAAGTTTCACGTTGATAGCAATATTGTTTTTTGAGCTATTACGAAAATTAATCAGGGGGTAAACGCCCCCCCCCCCCGCCCCCAGTCAATGACGGGTTAAGGGCAAAGCCGACTTGATTCAGC
>JAXIVJ010001540.1:75000-134626 GCA_036785665.1 Chirona hameri
GGCTGGCTGGCTGGCTGGCTGGCTGGCTGGCTGGCTGGCTGGCTGGCTGGCTGGCTGGCTGGCTGGCTGGCTGGCTGGCTGGCTGGCTGGCTGGCTGGCTGGCTGGCTGGCTGGCTGGCTGGCTGGCTGGCTGGCTGGCTGGCTGGCTGGCTGGATTTCTTTCTTTCTTTCTTTCTTTCTTTCTTTCTTTCTTTCTTTCTTTCTTTCTTTCTTTCTTTCTTTCTTTCTTTCCTTCTTTCTTTCTTTCCTTCTTTCTTTCTTTCTTTCTTTCTTTCTTTCTTTCTTTATTTCTGTATTGATTAATTGATGTATTTATTTATTTGTGTATTTATGCATGTATGTATGTATGTATTTATTTATTTGTGTATTTGCTTATTTATTGATATATGTATATATTTATATATTTATATATTTATACATTTATATATTTATATATTTATATATTTATATATTTATATATTTATATATTTATATATTTATATATTTATATATCTATATATTTATATATTTATATATTTATATATTTATGTATTTATGTGTTCTTGTATTCGTGTATTCGTGTATTTATGTATTCATGTTTTCATGTATTCATGCATTCATGGATTTATGTATTTTTGTATTCATGTATTCCTTTATTTATGTATTTTTATTGCATCCTCACCAAACAAGACAGCCAAAACTGCCAAAATTAAGTACCTAAACTGTTTATACTAGCGATGAACTCGGCGTCAATCAGATCTCAGCTTATGTCCTATGATGTCAATAAACACTAATGTGGATAAGTATTGTATTGTTACGAGCGAGCGCGAAGCGCTCGCTCGTCTTTCCGTGGTATATGGGGAAAATCTGAATATGAGCGGCCAGACCCGACCCGACCCGACCCGGCCCGGACCGTGGCGACGCGCTTGACAAGCTAATATCTCTGCAACCACACGTCCGATTGACAAGTGGACTTCTTTGCTGAGCAGCCCCATCCAATCTACCCTGTTTGAGACCGGTGCTGACTCATGTGGGTGACTACCACTGCGCGTGGCGCATGCCGCGTGAGGGGTGTTGGAAGGTGTTTCCTCGCAATAACTCTGCAACGGCTGAGCCGATTGTGTTCAAATTTGGTGTGTGGTTAGGGACCCCTCAGCTGCCACTTTTCCCAAAGTTATTGGCGGGGTGGCTCTGCACGTGCGCACGTACACATCCCTATGCTATATCTCAGGAACGGCTGAGCCGATTGTGTTCAAATTTGGTGTGTGGTTAGAGACCTCCCAGCCGCTACTTTCCCACAAGACAAAGATGAGTGCCTCTGCACGTGCGCACGTGCGCACCTTTTTTTGTATCTCAGAAACTACTTGCCCGATCGAGTTGAAATTCCCCATACATTTCCTTCGCGCTCGCTCGTTCATCGCCAACTCCGGCGCCTTACTGGTATTACTGTCGTAGAGCAATCCACACATTGCGTGGCGATTACAGCTCAGAGTCAGGTATAATCATGCAGGTACAAATCAAGCAAACACTCATGTCATTCACACTTATATACACGACGCAACACCCGCAGCCACACGCAGTATCTCCGCAGTCAATATCGGTGTGTAGCGTCACTATTCAGTAGCGCGGCTCTGACAGCGCGGGCGAAGAGTAATCGGTACGGGCTTCCATGTCAGTGAATTTATAAAAATTACTTCAATGATTTTGTCCCCGTATATAGAAGAACACTGCAATATAAATTATATTATTGGGAATTTTCGAGCACAGACCATTTCAATCAAGAGCGATAACACTTGTAGAGAAATAATCATTTGTTCGTTTCTCTACAAGAGAAACAAACGATGAAAAGATTGTTCGTTTCGTACGCGTGTTATGCCAGTTTGACAGCGCTGACAGTGTCACTGACAGTGACAGTGTCGCTACTGTGACCGGTGCCGCCGCTGACAGTGTCACTGGCAGTGACAGTGTCGCTACTGTGACCGGTGCCGCCGCTTGCAGTGTCACTGGCAGTGACAGTGTCGCTACTGTGACCGGTGCCGCCGCTGACAGTGTCACTGACAGTGACAGTGTCGCTACTGTGACCGGTGCCGCCGCTGACAGTGTCACTGACAGTGACAGTGTCGCTACTGTGACCGGTGCCGCCGCTGACAGAGTGTCACTGACAGTGACAGTGTCGCTACTGTGACCGGTGCCGCCGCTGACAGAGTGTCACTGACAGTGACAGTGTCGCTACTGTGACCGGTGCCGCCGCTGACAGAGTGTCACTGACAGTGACAGTGTCGCTACTGTGACCGGTGCCGCCGCTGACACAGTGTCACTTGTCTGCCGGCCGGCAGCGCGGTGCTGCAGTGACCGGATGGATGACTGCGGGATCAGCCTGCTGGGCACGGTCTGCTACTGTGACCGCTTCTGTGACCGGGGTCTCAGCGGAGACTGCTGTCCTGACTACTTCGCTCTCTGTTTGAACCAAACGCAGACCCTGATCGTCAAAGGTTAGTGTCTGCGCCGACTACTTCGCTCTCTGTTTGAACCAAACGCAGACCCGGATCGACAAAGGTTAGTGTCTGCGCCGACTACTTTGCTGTCTGTCTGAACGAGACACAGGCTCAAATCATCCAAAGTTAATATCATTAAAGGGAAATCATGACCTTTTTATTTTGTTAGCAACCATTTATTTGGCTACCGTTATGGTGTTGAAATGATGTGATATAAATTTTAGAATAAAATACAATTATTCCCTAATTCAAAGTTGGAAGTTTGTAAAAAATAAAAAGCAAGTACATATACTTTCTAAGGAGTTCATGATCGGTATTTTCCCTCCACTATTGGAAAGCGACACAGCTGACGCTTTTATATCAATCTGTGCAACGTTGTTGAATGAGCACTTCTAAACAAATCGCCGACACTAAATAGGTCGCCGTCGATCTGCATCGATGAGCTTCCGATTTAATTGCCAGTTTTTGTATTGTTTGGTAATTTTTTGGGAAAAATGATTATTTTGCATGATAATATAGTGTTATATACAGCCAGAGACAAAACTATACAAAACTCCTAATGTTGAAAATAAAGGAAGCAATTTTCAAACATTGAGGGTCGCAACCACTAACTAGGCCGCCGTTATATGCCTCAGATAACTGCTAATTTGGTTACCTTTTTATTCAACGGCTGTTATTTGTAGAGAGTCGTCGGGCATATAATCACAACAAGCAGAACGCAAAATATATAGTCCACTCCATTGCGTAAAAAAGCAATACGGGAAAAGCCCGCAGTTTGATGAGGACTAAAAGTACTTGCAAGTACCGGTCGTTAAAAATGTGGAACGCTTATCAAGTTTAACTTGAAATATCTTTCGGTAGGAAAGTTTTTATGCAAAATGCGATGAATTTACAATTTATTTTGGTCTCGTCTGTCGATTTCAAGTAATAACTCCATTTTTGTGGGAAAAGGTCATTATTTCCCTTTAATAACACATTTCTGAATTGCTTTAATGAAGGGGTAAATTTTCGTCCACCGTATCTCTCTCACCGTTTGAATAGGTGTGTCTCAAAAAAGGCATTCGTCCAGACACTGTCTTTAACTTCCGATCGATCACACTTATTTCTTAATTAATACTTAATTATCTTTACCAATTATAATTATCTGAATTCTTAATTATCACTTAATTATCGTTGGTGATGTACCTCTCAGCTCGTATTTATTACAAAACAATGTTTATTAGCGCTAAATTCAAACAAAAACCTACAGGTATGTTTCGGTATCTACTTTAGAATACTGCTAATGCTTTTGCTCTTTTACAGACTGTGTTCATAGAGGAGAAACGTTACGCTTTGGCGAAACAGTGATGGAAAACTGCAACGCATGGTAAGCAAAACGTACTCAACTGGAAGATGCCACGCACCCTAGTGGAATTTGCAAAAAAACAGTACCCATTGACCCTATTAGCGACAGGCTCCTTTCTACCCCTATTAGTGGCAAAAGGGGGGGGGGCGGATTCGCCCCCCCCCCGGAGATCTCGAGATCCACCCGTCCGAATTTAATAAATCAAACGGCGTTAGATTTCCCTCAACACGATCTACATTTCTAAAAAAAACATAAACCTTTGATAGGGGGGCAATAAGGGGTAAAAACTAACAAAATTAGAGGTATATTTAATCCACCACAGCTGCCATGTTTATAAACCAATTTGAACGCAACTAATGGTGATCGATAGATATTTAATTGGGAATTGATATATGACGGTGACTTTTGCAAATTCAAAAATCATAGGCGTTTGCAGGTCACTAAATATGGGGGTAAAATAAATACCATATAAAACCGTCTTTTGTTGTTGTTTTTAATAAATGAAATGGTGCGTTATTGAGACATCAGACACAACCATATTTATACAAGCATATTTCCATCCATAGGCGGTGCCAGGTTTGCGAAAAAGGGAGGCAAAATATATACACAATTACTTCATGTAAACCTTCCCTTTTCAAGTCCCTGAAACCGCCTCTGCCGAGCAATATTTATTATAGTTCACTATAATCAACTAATTTGCACTTGTTTCAATCACCGTAAACCTATGTAACTCCTTTATACTTCAGGCAGTTAGGAAGAAGCCGTGAAGATCGCATCTTCGTATTATCGCCAAATGTCGCCGAAATCAACCCTAAAAAAACGTAGCCCTGGACCCCCATTGTTAATGTTAGGAACTCAAAATTTTGATTCCATATGTGGAATTCAATTCCAGGAAAAGTCCCAAAATTTCATGGGTCTGCTCTCAGCCGTTCGGGAGATATCGGCGAAAAATATGAGGGGTGGGCAGAATCTGCCCCCCTCCCCCCCTGTCGCTAATAGGGTTAACCAGTTTTGTATCCTTAACCCTCGCCCTACGGGAGCCTTTTACACCTTCGCCCAACGGGGGGGGGGGCCTGACAGGCCCCCTATTAACTTCCAAACCAAGCAACTTAGAGCAATGAAGTAAGAGCCAGCATGTTGTCTGGCATGAGAGGAATCTAACAGTATGCGATTTTTAGGTTTCAGGTCAACGGGTGACCTTCCAGGTCAAGTGAATGACATCGGATTTACCACGTCCAGAACAGCGATTTTGCTCTTCAGAAAACCCCAAAATTAGAAATTGATAATTGTAAATAAAAAGGCATGTTCCTAGACCAGTTTTGTCTCAGAAATACAGAAAATGTAATTATTTGTTCGTATCTTGTCAAAAAAATCAATACAAGTTATTAAAAAAATAACGTCATCAGTTTCTTACACTTAGGGAGCCATCACTCAGTCAAAAATAAAGATATTGCTTTGAAATTTGGTATGGGTATTTTCCATACTCAGTTCTCTTACATATATTCCGGTTTTTTTAATCTTTGAAAATTTTGACTTTGTGGGATTTATTTTTATTTTTTTATTTTAGGGGTCAAAAACCCAACATTTTGCAAATCCAATATTGCCATTTTAAAGAAAATGCCATTTTGTATATCTCGTGAATTGCGTTGGCAATTTCCTTTAAAACTCTGTTTTCTACCATTTTTCAAATATTTATCGTTTTTCCACCAACATTTTTTGACGTCATCAAAACATGATTATCTCCCAAAATACTCAACCAATTTAAAGTAAATTATTACAGCTTACGTATAATTGTTGTAAACTCATCTACCGAAAAATTCATCAATATGCGCCGCATATGTAAAAAGCTATTCAAGAAAAACCTCAGGGGGGCCTGTAAGGCCCCCCTGAGGGCGAGGGTTAACCCTCACCCTATGGTAGCTTTTTTCACCTTCACCCTACGGGTAGGGGGAGAGCCTGACAGGCCCCCTGTTAACTCCCCAACCAAGCAGCCTAGAGCAATGCGGTAAGAACCAGCATGTTGCCTGTCATGAAAGGAATCTAACAGTATGCGATTTTTTAGGTTTCAGGTCAATGGGTCACTTTCCAGGTCAAGTGAATGACCTCGGATTTACCACGTCCAGAACAGCAATTTTGTTCTTCAGAAAACCTCAAAATGAGAAATTGAAAATGTAAATAAAAAGGCATGTTTCTAGACCAGTTTTGGCTCAGAAATACAGAAAAGGTAATTATTTGTTCGTATCTTGTATATCGTATGTTGTATTCGTATCGTATATATATATATATATATATATATAAACATTATTCATCACCTTGCCTTTTTCTTCAATTTATGTTTAAGCAAAGCAGTATTCCCCGACAATCTAAAAGTTGCAATAATAAAGCCAATACATAAAGCTGGAAGTAAAGCTACGTTTACAAATTATAGGCCAATATCCTTACTGCCAATTCTATCAAAAGTACTTGAAAAAATTATATACTTAACATTGTCACCCTTCTTAGAAATAAATAACATATTAACCCTCGCCCTAGGGGGGGGGGGGCTGGCAGGCCCCCGTGACAGGATTCTTCCCTTGATATTTTTCTTGAATAACTTTGTACACATGGAGTGCATCTTGCTGAAGTTTTCGGTAGATACGTTTACAACAATTATACGTATGCCGTAAACATTTAATTGAAATTGGTTAAGTAGTTTGGGAGATAATCATGTTTTATGTCATGTTGGTAAAAAATGAGAAATATTTGACAAATCGTATAAAACAGAGTTTTAAAGCCAATTGCGAACACAATTCACCCAAGATACACAATGGCATTCCCTTGACAATGGCAATATCTGATTTTCAAACTTTTGGGTTTTTGACCCCTAATTTTTTTTTATACTGATATTAGAAAAACCGGAATATATGTGAGAGAACTGAGTATGGACAATACCCATACCAAATTTCAAAGCAATATCTTCATTTTTGACTGAGTGTTGGCTCCCTAAGTGTAAGAAACTGATGACGTCATTTTTTTTAAATAATATTTATTTTTATTTTTTTGACAAGATACGAACAAATAATTACTTTTCTGTATTTAAGAGCCAAAACTGGTCTAGGAACATGCTTTTTTATTTACATTTATCAATTTCTAATTTTTAGGTGTTCTGAAGAGCAAAATCGCTGTTCTGGACGTGGTAAATCCAAGGTCATTCACTTGACCTGGAAGGTCACCCGTTGACCTGAAACCTAAAAATCGCATACTGTTAGATTCCTCTCATGACAGGCAACATTCTGGTTCTTACCGCATTGCTCTAAGTTGCTTGGTTTGGAACTTAACAGGGGGCCTGTCAGGCCCTCCCCCGTAGGGCGAAGGTGAAAAAAGCTCCCGTATGGCGAGGGTTAAATCTTTTGCAATTTGGTTTTCGAAAGAAGCATAGCACGAACATGCCGATAGCTCATATGAATGACGAAATAACTAAAAATTTGCAAGAAAATGAAATGACATGTATCTTATACTTTATATCTATCTATATCTATCTATTCTTTATATCTAAAGAAGGCATCCGAAACTGTATGTATCGAAATACTCATGCGAAAAATGCATTGTATTGGGATCAGAGGGTGCTTATAGGACATAATTACCTCATATCTTAGCAATCGACAGCAGATAGCACAAATTCATAATATCTACTCTGAAAAACAGGCCGTTACTGTAGGAGTCCCACAGGGATCAATTATAGGTCCTCTATTATTTATAATATACATAAACGACATGCAAAACATTTCAGACTTAGCGAGCTTCTATGTATTCGCCGATGATACAGCGATTATGTTTAAAGCAAAAAATATTGACTAATTACAAATCAAAGTGAATCAATTGATGCCGATCATTACCAAGTGGTTTCAGACAAATAGGCTATCTTTAAATGTATCTAAATCAAATTACCAGATTTTCTCAGGAAATCGTACAAGAGATATTTACATCTCACTGGGAAATACTAAAATAGACCGAAAAGCATGTGTAAGGTATTTAGGAATGTATGTTGATGAACACCTGAAGTGGCATAGTCATATTGCCTAACAACCATAAGTAGAAATTTGGGCATCATGGGAAGCGCAAAATATTTACTATCAGCACGAGAGCTGACACTGCTATATAACACGTTGATATCATTTAACCTACTGCGCAATAATTTGGGGAAGAAATTATGAATCGAATATTAAAAGGGTAACAATGTTTCAAAAAAGAGCTGTAAGAATAATAGATAAAAAGCCATACTTGTACCCGTCAAATGGGTTATTTATTCAGCATAAAATACTTAAATTATCGGACATCGTGAGAGAGCAGAGTATTATATTAGTAGCACACATCAACAACACTTTTCCTATACCAATATCCAAAATGTTTAAATTAGAAGAACCAAAGAATACCAGGCAGGCAAAACATTTCTTCATTCCAACAGCCTTAAGAAATTACAGATTATTCGCATTGTCGTGTAGTGCGCCACACATTTGGAACACTATTATTGGCTCGATGTTTAAAAACATAGATGACGTTCCGAGAAACAAAGTTGCATTAAAGAGAAAAGTGAGGAAATACGTCTTTGAAGAGTATCGTAATTTAAAATGAACTTAGGAAAGCTATATGCAATTTAATGAGTTATCATACATACTTGCCTCATCTTCATCTTCATATTCATCTTTTCTTTGTACCGTATATTTCTTTCTTCTTTTTGTGTACCTTTATAATCAGTTGACAAATATATGTAGTTTGCGTTGGTCATGGAATCAACTAGAGATTCGGTTGAATGTATATATTGTACATATAATTTGTGAAAAGTGGTTTATGTCCCTTTAACATCCAACTAAAGTATAAGTCCTGGGACCCCTGCGGGCGTTACTAGCCTCGCTATTTGTCCGCAGGGATTCCGGGGTAGAAGGCTACTAACAAAAGGTGGTGGGTTTGCAGATAAAAGTATAACAAAAAATATAGCCGGGAGTGGTGTGGCCCAAATTGATTGCTGCCTCAATAACGTTTGAGAATTGTTGTATTTAACGTAAAAGGGGTCACACGGGAAAGGGATGGGCATTGGGCACTCCTGCATACGTCTTCAGTTTCTTACACTTAGGAGTCGGTAATATTTTAGCGACTCCAACTCCGACTCCGACTCCGGCCAAAACTGCCGACTCCGACTTCGATTACGACTCCGACTCCGCAGCCCTGGTTGTAAGAACGTTGTATACTCGTATATTGGAAAGATAGTGGGGGAACCAAGACCAGTTTTCACGGCGATTGTTTCTATAATCAACATATGCTTGACAGGTGATGTTACAATTTGTCAAAAGTTGGGACGCCATAGCACCCACATGCACCCATTTATATCTCTATGAACCCGTCGAGAGCTACGGTTTCGAAAAGAAAACCATCTTGCCAATATACATTCGTTAATACGCGTTCCCCTATTCACTCCAGATACTGACTGACGTCAGCTTTGACTGACGTCATCGCTCCTATCTTACCGTCCCTCCCCCACCACCTTGCGCTGCGCTCTGCTCCGTTGCAGCACGTGTTCTGGTTCTGCGGACCATTCTGAGGTGGTGTGTGAGATGGAGCTGTGTCTGGTGGATCCTGCCCTGCTGTCGCGGCTGAGCAGGGACGAGTCACGGCTCGGCTGGTCGGCCGCCAACCACAGCCGCTTCTGGGGCCGCACCCTGCACAGTGGCCTGCTGCAGCTGCTGGGCACCGACCATCCGGGCAGCCTGACGGTCAGTACAGGCCAGCACCACACAGACTAGACCAGTGACGTCACTACTCGGACAGTCTGACACAGTGACGTCACCACCCTAACAGTCTGACGGTCAGTGACGTCATCACCTGGGCACTTTGACAGACAATGACGTCACCACCCGGGCAGTCAGACGGTCAGTGACGTCATCGCCTGGGCACTTCGACAGACAATGACGTCACCACCCGGACAGTCAGACGGTCAGTGAGCTCACCGTTTTGTGATGTGACACTACTTTGTTGTCTGATGTAACTGCCATGTTATATGACGGTACCTCTGTTGTATTACACGTCACTATTCTATCGTGGCGTATCTGCCAAGATATATGACGTCACTGGTATTTAGTGTAGCATGCCGTGTCTGTTGTATGACGCCAGCTATCCACTGTGTGACGCGTCCCCTCTGTCCCTGTGTCCCTCTCTCCAGCTGGCGCGGACGTTCCCTGTCGTGAAGGCTCTGCACACTCTGCAGCTACCAACCGAGTTCGACGCCCGCCGCAGGCCCGACTGGGCTACCCTGATCGGTGCCGTGCAGGATCAGGGCTGGTGCGGCGCCTCCTGGGCCGTCTCCACGGCCGGCACCGCCTCCGACAGGTTCTCCATCCAGACCGGACGCAGGGTGACGCTGAGCTCCCAGCAGCTGCTGGACTGCGTGTCGGGGTCGGTGGCGAGCAGAGGATGTCGTGGTGGACAGCTGGACCGAGCGTGGAATCACCTCCGGTCGAGAGGGTAGGTGTGGCTGGGATAACCTCCCAGCTGGGATAACAGCTGGACAGAGCGTGGAATCACCTTCGGTCGAGAGGGTAGGTGCGGCCGGGATAACCTCCCAGCTTGGATAACAGGTGGACAGAGCGTGGAATCACCTCCGGTCGAGAGGATAGGATCACCTCCGGTGGAGAGGGTAGACCTCCGGTGGACCCTACCGTCTCCACCTCCGGTGGAGACGGTAGGGTCACCTCCGGTGGAGAGGGTGGGGTTACCTCCGGTGGAGACGGTAGGGTCACCTCTGGTGGAGAGGCTGGGATAACAGGTGGACAGAGCGTGGAATCACCTCCGGTCGAGAGGGTAGGTGTGGCTGGGATAACCTCCCAGCTGGGATAACAGCTGGACAGAGCGTGGAATCACCTCCGGTCGAGAGGGTAGGTGTGGCTGGGATAACCTCCCAGCTGGGATAACGTCCGGTGGAGACGGTAGGGTCACCTCCGGTGGAGAGGGTGGGGTTACCTCCGGTGGAGACGGTAGGGTTACCTCCGGTGGAGACGGTAGGGTCACCTCCGGTGGAGAGGGTAGGATCACCTCCGGTGGAGACGGTAGGGTTACCTCCGGTGGAGACGGTAGGGTCACCTCCGGTGGAGAGGGTAGGGTTACCTCCGGTGGAGAGGGTAGGGTCACCTCCGGTGGAGAGGGTAGGGTTACCTCCGGTGGAGAGGGTAGGGTCACCTCCGGTGGAGAGGGTGGGGTTACCTCCGGTGGAGACGGTAGGGTCACCTCCGGTGGAGACGGTAGGGTCACCTCCGGTGGAGACGGTAGGATCGCCTCCGGTGGAGACGGTAGGGTCACCTCCGGTGGAGAGGGTAGGGTCACCTCCGGTGGAGACGGTAGGGTCACCTCCGGTGGAGACGGTAGGGTCACCTCCGGTGGAGAGGGTAGGGTCACCTCCGGTGGAGAGGGTAGGGTCACCTCCGGTGGAGACGGTAGGGTCACCTCCGGTGGAGAGGGTAGGGTTACCTCCGGTGGAGACGGTAGGGTCACCTCCGGTGGAGAGGTTAGGGTCACCTCCGGTGGAGAGGGTAGGGTTACCTCCGGTGGAGAGGGTAGGGTCACCTCCGGTGGAGAGGGTAGGGTCACCTCCGGTGGAGAGGGTAGGGTCACCTCCGGTGGAGAGGGTAGGGTCACCTCCGGTGGAGAGGGTAGGGTCACCTCCGGTGGAGAGGGTAGGGTCACCTCCGGTGGAGAGGGTAGGGTCACCTCCGGTGGAGAGGGTAGGGTCACCTCCGGTGGAGACGGTAGGGTTACCTCCGGTGGGGAGGGTAGGGTCACCTCCGGTGGAGACGGTAGGGTCACCTCCGATGGAGACGGTAGGGTTACCTCCGGTGGAGAGGGTGGGGTTACCTCCGGTGGAGAGGGTAGGGTTACCTCCGGTGGAGAGGGTGGGGTTACCTCCGGTGGAGAGGGTAGGGTCACCTCCGGTGGAGAGGGTAGGGTCACCTCCGGTGGAGAGGGTAGGGTTACCTCCGGTGGAGACGGTAGGGTCACCTCCGGTGGAGAGGGTAGGGTTACCTCCGGTGGAGAGGGTAGGGTTACCTCCGGTGGAGAGGGTAGGATCACCTCCGGTGGAGAGGGTAGGGTCACCTCCGGTGGAGAGGGTAGGGTTACCTCCGGTGGAGACGGTAGGGTCACCTCCGGTGGAGAGGGTAGGGTTACCTCCGGTGGAGAGGGTAGGGTCACCTCCGGTGGAGAGGGTAGGGTCACCTCCGGTGGAGAGGGTAGGGTTACCTCCGGTGGAGACGGTAGGGTCACCTCCGGTGGAGAGGGTAGGGTTACCTCCGGTGGAGAGGGTAGGGTTAACTCCGGTGGAGAGGGTAGGATCACCTCCGGTGGAGAGGGTAGGGTCACCTCCGGTGGAGAGGGTAGGGTTACCTCCGGTGGAGACGGTAGGGTCACCTCCGGTGGAGAGGGTAGGGTTATCTCCGGTGGAGAGGGTAGGGTTACCTCCGGTGGAGAGGGTAGGGTCACCTCCGGTGGAGAGGGTAGGGTTACCTCCGGTGGAGACGGTAGGGTCACCTCCGGTGGAGAGGGTAGGGTCACCTCCGGTGGAGAGGGTAGGGTTACCTCCGGTGGAGACGGTAGGGTCACCTCCGGTGGAGAGGGTAGGGTTACCTCCGGTGGAGAGGGTAGGGTTACCTCCGGTGGAGAGGGTAGGATCACCTCCGGTGGAGAGGGTAGGGTTACCTCCGGTGGAGAGGGTAGGATCACCTCCGGTGGAGAGGGTAGGGTTACCTCCGGTGGAGAGGGTAGGATCACCTCCGGTGGAGAGGGTAGGGTTACCTCCGGTGGAGAGGGTAGGATCACCTCCGGTGGAGAGGGTAGGACCACCTCCGGTGGAGAGGGTAGGGTCACCTCCGGTGGAGACGGTAGGGTCACCTCCGGTGGAGAGGGTAGGGTCACCTCCGGTGGAGAGGGTAGGGTTACCTCCGGTGGAGAGGGTAGGGTCACCTCTGGTGGAGAGGGTAGGGTTACCTCCGGTGGAGAGGGTAGGATCACCTCCGGTGGAGAGGGTAGGGTTACCTCCGGTGGAGAGGGTAGGATCACCTCCGGTGGAGAGGGTAGGACCACCTCCGGTGGAGAGGGTAGGGTCACCTCCGGTGGAGACGGTAGGGTCACCTCCGGTGGAGAGGGTAGGGTCACCTCCGGTGGAGAGGGTAGGGTTACCTCCGGTGGAGACGGTAGGGTCACCTCCGGTGGAGAGGGTAGGGTTACCTCCGGTGGAGAGGGTAGGATCACCTCCGGTGGAGAGGGTAGGGTTACCTCCGGTGGAGAGGGTAGGGTCACCTCCGGTGGAGAGGGTAGGGTTACCTCCGGTGGAGAGGGTAGGATCACCTCCGGTGGAGAGGGTAGGGTTACCTCCGGTGGAGAGGGTAGGATCACCTCCGGTGGAGAGGGTAGGACCACCTCCGGTGGAGAGGGTAGGGTTACCTCCGGTGGAGACGGTAGGGTCACCTCCGGTGGAGAGGGTGGGGTTACCTCCGGTGGAGACGGTAGGGTCACCTCCGGTGGAGAGGGTGGGGTTACCTCCGGTGGAGAGGGTAGGGTCACCTCCGGTGGAGAGGGTAGGGTTACCTCCGGTGGAGAGGGTAGGGTCACCTCCGGTGGAGAGGGTAGGGTCACCTCCGGTGGAGAGGGTGGGGTTACCTCCGGTGGAGACGGTAGGGTCACCTCCGGTGGAGAGGGTAGGGTTACCTCCGGTGGAGACGGTAGGGTCACCTCCGGTGGAGAGGGTGGGGTTACCTCCGGTGGAGAGGGTAGGGTTACCTCCGGTGGAGACGGTAGGGTCACCTCCAGTGGAGAGGGTGGGGTTACCTCCGGTGGAGACGGTAGGGTCACCTCCGGTGGAGAGGGTAGGGTTACCTCCGGTGGAGACGGTAGGGTCACCTCCGGTGGAGAGGGTAGGGTCACCTCCGGTGGAGACGGTAGGGTCACCTCCGGTGGAGAGGGCGAGATCACCTCCGGTGGAGACGGTAGGGTCACCTCCGGTGGAGACGGTAGGGTCACCTCCGGTGGAGAGGGTAGGGTTACCTCCGGTGGAGAGGGTAGGGTCACCTCCGGTGGAGAGGGTAGGGTTACCTCCGGTGGAGAGGGTAGGATCACCTCCGGTGGAGAGGGTAGGACCACCTCCGGTGGAGAGGGTAGGGTCACCTCCGGTGGAGACGGTAGGGTCACCTCCGGTGGAGAGGGTAGGGTCACCTCCGGTGGAGAGGGTAGGGTTACCTCCGGTGGAGAGGATAGGGTCACCTCCGGTGGAGAGGGTGGGGTTACCTCAGGTGGAGAGGGTAGGGTCACCTCCGGTGGAGAGGGTGGGGTTACCTCCGGTGGAGACGGTAGGGTCACCTCCGGTGGAGAGGGTAGGGTTACCTCCGGTGGAGAGGGTAGGATCACCTCCGGTGGAGAGGGTAGGGTTACCTCCGGTGGAGAGGGTAGGATCACCTCCGGTGGAGAGGGTAGGGTTACCTCCGGTGGAGAGGGTAGGATCACCTCCGGTGGAGAGGGTAGGGTCACCTCCGGTGGAGAGGGTAGGGTCACCTCCGGTGGAGACGGTAGGGTCACCTCCGGTGGAGAGGGCGAGATCACCTCCGGTGGAGACGGTAGGGTCACCTCCGGTGGAGACGGTAGGGTCACCTCCGGTGGAGAGGGTAGGGTTACCTCCGGTGGAGAGGGTAGGGTCACCTCCGGTGGAGAGGGTAGGGTTACCTCCGGTGGAGAGGGTAGGATCACCTCCGGTGGAGAGGGTAGGACCACCTCCGGTGGAGAGGGTAGGGTCACCTCCGGTGGAGACGGTAGGGTCACCTCCGGTGGAGAGGGTAGGGTCACCTCCGGTGGAGAGGGTAGGGTTACCTCCGGTGGAGAGGATAGGGTCACCTCCGGTGGAGAGGGTGGGGTTACCTCAGGTGGAGAGGGTAGGGTCACCTCCGGTGGAGAGGGTGGGGTTACCTCCGGTGGAGACGGTAGGGTCACCTCCGGTGGAGAGGGTAGGGTTACCTCCGGTGGAGAGGGTAGGATCACCTCCGGTGGAGAGGGTAGGGTTACCTCCGGTGGAGAGGGTAGGATCACCTCCGGTGGAGAGGGTAGGGTTACCTCCGGTGGAGAGGGTAGGATCACCTCCGGTGGAGAGGGTAGGGTTACCTCCGGTGGAGAGGGTAGGATCACCTCCGGTGGAGAGGGTAGGACCACCTCCGGTGGAGAGGGTAGGGTTACCTCCGGTGGAGACGGTAGGGTCACCTCCGGTGGAGAGGGTGGGGTTATCTCCGGTGGAGACGGTAGGGTCACCTCCGGTGGAGAGGGTGGGGTTACCTCCGGTGGAGAGGGTAGGGTCACCTCCGGTGGAGAGGGTAGGGTCACCTCCGGTGGAGAGGGTAGGGTCACCTCCGGTGGAGAGGGTAGGGTTACCTCCGGTGGAGAGGGTAGGGTCACCTCCGGTGGAGAGGGTAGGGTCACCTCCGGTGGAGAGGGTGGGGTTACCTCCGGTGGAGACGGTAGGGTCACCTCCGGTGGAGAGGGTAGGGTTACCTCCGGTGGAGACGGCAGGGTCACCTCCGGTGGAGAGGGTGGGGTTACCTCCGGTGGAGAGGGTAGGGTTACCTCCGGTGGAGACGGTAGGGTCACCTCCGGTGGAGAGTGTGAGGTTACCCCCGGTGGAGACGGTAGGGTCACCTCCGGTGGAGAGGGTAGGGTCACCTCCGGTGGAGACGGTAGGGTCACCTCCGGTGGAGAGGGTAGGGTTACCTCCGGTGGAGAGGGTAGGGTCACCTCCGGTGGAGAGGGTAGGGTCACCTCCGGTGGAGAGGGTAGGGTCACCTCCGGTGGAGAGGGTAGGGCTACCTCCGGTGGAGACGGTAGGGTCACCTCCGGTGGAGACGGTAGGGTCACCTCCGGTGGAGACGGTAGGGTCACCTCCGGTGGAGACGGTAGGGTCACCTCCGGTGGAGACGGTAGGGTCACCTCCGGTGGAGAGGGTAGGGTTACCTCCGGTGGAGAGGGTAGGGTCACCTCCGGTGGAGAGGGTAGGGTCACCTCCGGTGGAGAGGGTAGGGTCACCTCCGGTGGAGAGGGTAGGGTCACCTCCGGTGGAGAGGGTAGGGGTCACCTCCGGTGGAGACGGTAGGGTCACCTCCGGTGGAGACGGTAGGGTCACCTCCGGTGGAGAGGGCGAGATCACCTCCGGTGGAGAAGGTAGGGTCACCTCCGGTGGAGACGGTAGGGTCACCTCCGGTGGAGACGGTAGGGTCACCTCCGGTGGAGAGGGTAGGGTTACCTCCGGTGGAGAAGGTAGGGTCACCTCCGGTGGAGAGGGTAGGGTCACCTCCGGTGGAGAGGGTAGGGTCACCTCCGGTGGAGAGGGTAGGGTCACCTCCGGTGGAGAGGGTAGGGTCACCTCCGGTGGAGACGGTAGGCTCACCTCCGGTGGAGACGGTAGGGTCACCTCCGGTGGAGACGGTAGGGCCACCTCCGGTGGAGAGGGTAGGGTCACCTCCGGTGGAGAGGGTAGGGTCACCTCCGGTGGAGACGGTAGGGTCACCTCCGGTGGAGACGGTAGGGTCACCTCCGGTGGAGACGGTAGGGTCACCTCCGGTGGAGAGGGTAGGGTTACCTCCGGTGGAGAGGGTAGGGTCACCTCCGGTGGAGAGGGTAGGGTCACCTCCGGTGGAGACGGTAGGGTCACCTCCGGTGGAGAGGGTAGGGTTACCTCCGGTGGAGACGGTAGGGTCACCTCCGGTGGAGAGGGTAGGGTTACCTCCGGTGGAGACGGTAGGGTTACCTCCGGTGGAGAGGGTGGTGTTACCTCCGGTGGAGAGGGTAGGGTTACCTCCGGTGGAGACGGTAGGGTTACCTCCGGTGGAGAGGGCGAGATCACCTCCGGTGGAGACGGTAGGGTCACCTCTGGTGGAGAGGGTGGGGTTACCTCCGGTGGAGAGGGCGAGATCACCTCCGGTGGAGACGGTAGGGTCACCTCCGGTGGAGAGGGTGGGGTTACCTCCGGTGGAGACGGTAGGGTCACCTCTGGTGGAGAGGGTGGGGTTACCTCCGGTGGAGAGGGCGAGATCACCTCCGGTGGAGACGGTAGGGTCACCTCCGGTGGAGAGGGTGGGGTTACCTCCGGTGGAGACGGTAGGGTCACCTCCGATGGAGAGGGTGGGGTTACCTCCGGTGTAGACGGTAGGGTCACCTCCGGTGGAGAGGGTGGGGTTACCTCCGGTGGAGACGGTAGGGTCACCTCCGGTGGAGAGGGTGGGGTTACCTCCGGTGGAGAGGGTAGGGTCACCTCCGGTGGAGAGGGTAGGGTTACCTCCGGTGGAGAGGGTAGGGTCACCTCCGGTGGAGAGGGTGGGGTTACCTCCGGTGGAGAGGGTAGGGTCACCTCCGGTGGAGAGGGTGGGGTTGCCTCCGGTGGAGACGGTAGGGTCACCTCCGGTGGAGAGGGTAGGGTTGCCTCCGGTGGAGAGGGTAGGATCACCTCCGGTGGAGAGGGTAGGGTTACCTCCGGTGGAGAGGGTAGGATCACCTCCGGTGGAGAGGGTAGGGTTACCTCCGGTGGAGAGGGTAGGATTACCTCCGGTGGAGAGGGTAGGGTTACCTCCGGTGGAGAGGGTAGGATCACCTCCGGTGGAGAGGGTAGGACCACCTCCGGTGGAGACGGTAGGGTCACCTCCGGTGGAGAGGGCGAGATCACCTCCGGTGGAGACGGTAGGGTCACCTCCGGTGGAGACGGTAGGGTCACCTCCGGTGGAGAGGGTAGGGTTACCTCCGGTGGAGAGGGTAGGGTCACCTCCGGTGGAGAGGGTAGGGTTACCTCCGGTGGAGAGGGTAGGATCACCTCCGGTGGAGAGGGTAGGACCACCTCCGGTGGAGAGGGTAGGGTCACCTCCGGTGGAGACGGTAGGGTCACCTCCGGTGGAGAGGGTAGGGTCACCTCCGGTGGAGAGGGTAGGGTTACCTCCGGTGGAGAGGGTAGGGTCACCTCCGGTGGAGAGGGTGGGGTTACCTCCGGTGGAGAGGGTAGGGTCACCTCCGGTGGAGAGGGTGGGGTTACCTCCGGTGGAGACGGTAGGGTCACCTCCGGTGGAGAGGGTAGGGTTACCTCCGGTGGAGAGGGTAGGATCACCTCCGGTGGAGAGGGTAGGGTTACCCTCCGGTGGAGAGGGTAGGATCACCTCCGGTGGAGAGGGTAGGGTTACCTCCGGTGGAGAGGGTAGGATCACCTCCGGTGGAGAGGGTAGGGTTACCCTCCGGTGGAGAGGGTAGGATCACCTCCGGTGGAGAGGGTAGGACCACCTCCGGTGGAGAGGGTAGGGTTACCTCCGGTGGAGATGGTAGGGGTCACCTCCGGTGGAGAGGGTGGGGTTATCTCCGGTGGAGACGGTAGGGTCACCTCCGGTGGAGAGGGTGGGGGTTACCTCCGGTGGAGAGGGTAGGGTCACCTCCGGTGGAGAGGGGTAGGGTCACCTCCGGTGGAGAGGGTAGGGTCACCTCCGGTGGAGAGGGTAGGGTTACCTCCGGTGGAGAGGGTAGGGTCACCTCCGGTGGAGAGGGTAGGGTCACCTCCGGTGGAGAGGGTGGGGTTACCTCCGGTGGAGACGGTAGGGTCACCTCCGGTGGAGAGGGTAGGGATACCTCCGGTGGAGACGGTAGGGTCACCTCTGGTGGAGAGGCTGGGATAACAGGTGGACAGAGCGTGGAATCACCTCCGGTCGAGAGGGTAGGTGTGGCTGGGATAACCTCCCAGCTGGGATAACAGCTGGACAGAGCG
Source organism: Chirona hameri (assembly GCA_036785665.1). Taxonomy (NCBI): domain Eukaryota; kingdom Metazoa; phylum Arthropoda; class Thecostraca; order Balanomorpha; family Balanidae; genus Chirona; species Chirona hameri. The sequence goes on from JAXIVJ010001540.1 coordinate 93,608, forward strand.
TGGAATCACCTCCGGTCGAGAGGGTAGGTGTGGCTGGGATAACCTCCCAGCTGGGATAACGTCCGGTGGAGACGGTAGGGTCACCTCCGGTGGAGAGGGGTGGGGTTACCTCCGGTGGAGACGGTAGGGTTACCTCCGGTGGAGACGGTAGGGTCACCTCCGGTGGAGAGGGTAGGATCACCTCCGGTGGAGACGGTAGGGTTACCTCCGGTGGAGACGGTAGGGTCACCTCCGGTGGAGAGGGTAGGGTTACCTCCGGTGGAGAGGGTAGGGTCACCTCCGGTGGAGAGGGTAGGGTTACCTCCGGTGGAGAGGGTAGGGTCACCTCCGGTGGAGAGGGTGGGGTTACCTCCGGTGGAGACGGTAGGGTCACCTCCGGTGGAGACGGTAGGGTCACCTCCGGTGGAGACGGTAGGATCGCCTCCGGTGGAGACGGTAGGGTCACCTCCGGTGGAGAGGGTAGGGTCACCTCCGGTGGAGACGGTAGGGTCACCTCCGGTGGAGACGGTAGGGTCACCTCCGGTGGAGAGGGTAGGGTCACCTCCGGTGGAGAGGGTAGGGTCACCTCCGGTGGAGACGGTAGGGTCACCTCCGGTGGAGAGGGTAGGGTTACCTCCGGTGGAGACGGTAGGGTCACCTCCGGTGGAGAGGTTAGGGTCACCTCCGGTGGAGAGGGTAGGGTTACCTCCGGTGGAGAGGGTAGGGTCACCTCCGGTGGAGAGGGTAGGGTCACCTCCGGTGGAGAGGGTAGGGTCACCTCCGGTGGAGAGGGTAGGGTCACCTCCGGTGGAGAGGGTAGGGTCACCTCCGGTGGAGAGGGTAGGGTCACCTCCGGTGGAGAGGGTAGGGTCACCTCCGGTGGAGAGGGTAGGGTCACCTCCGGTGGAGACGGTAGGGTTACCTCCGGTGGGGAGGGTAGGGTCACCTCCGGTGGAGACGGTAGGGTCACCTCCGATGGAGACGGTAGGGTTACCTCCGGTGGAGAGGGTGGGGTTACCTCCGGTGGAGAGGGTAGGGTTACCTCCGGTGGAGAGGGTGGGGTTACCCTCCGGTGGAGAGGGTAGGGTCACCTCCGGTGGAGAGGGTAGGGTCACCTCCGGTGGAGAGGGGTAGGGTTACCTCCGGTGGGAGACGGTAGGGTCACCTCCGGTGGAGAGGGTAGGGTTACCTCCGGTGGAGAGGGTAGGGTTACCTCCGGTGGAGAGGGTAGGATCACCTCCGGTGAGAGGGTAGGGTCACCTCCGGTGGAGAGGGTAGGGTTACCCTCCGGTGGAGACGGTAGGGTCACCTCCGGTGGAGAGGGTAGGGTTACCTCCGGTGGAGAGGGTAGGGTCACCTCCGGTGGAGAGGGTAGGGTCACCTCCGGTGGAGAGGGTAGGGTTACCTCCGGTGGAGACGGTAGGGTCACCTCCGGTGGAGAGGGTAGGGTTACCTCCGGTGGAGAGGGGTAGGGTTAACTCCGGTGGAGAGGGTAGGATCACCTCCGGTGGAGAGGGTAGGGTCACCTCCGGTGGAGAGGGTAGGGTTACCTCCGGTGGAGACGGTAGGGTCACCTCCGGTGGAGAGGGTAGGGTTATCTCCGGTGGAGAGGGTAGGGTTACCTCCGGTGGAGAGGGTAGGGTCACCTCCGGTGGAGAGGGTAGGGTTACCTCCGGTGGAGACGGTAGGGTCACCTCCGGTGGAGAGGGTAGGGTCACCTCCGGTGGAGAGGGTAGGGTTACCTCCGGTGGAGACGGTAGGGTCACCTCCGGTGGAGAGGGTAGGGTTACCTCCGGTGGAGAGGGTAGGGTTACCTCCGGTGGAGAGGGTAGGATCACCTCCGGTGGAGAGAGGGTAGGGTTACCTCCGGTGGAGAGGGTAGGATCACCTCCGGTGGAGAGGGTAGGGTTACCTCCGGTGGAGAGGGTAGGATCACCTCCGGTGGAGAGGGTAGGGTTACCTCCGGTGGAGAGGGTAGGATCACCTCCGGTGGAGAGGGTAGGACCACCTCCGGTGGAGAGGGTAGGGTCACCTCCGGTGGGAGACGGTAGGGTCACCTCCGGTGGAGAGGGTAGGGTCACCTCCGGTGGAGAGGGTAGGGTTACCTCCGGTGGAGAGGGTAGGGTCACCTCTGGTGGAGAGGGGTAGGGTTACCTCCGGTGGAGAGGGTAGGATCACCTCCGGTGGAGAGGGTAGGGTTACCTCCGGTGGAGAGGGTAGGATCACCTCCGGTGGAGAGGGTAGGACCACCTCCGGTGGAGAGGGTAGGGTCACCTCCGGTGGAGACGGTAGGGTCACCTCCGGTGGAGAGGGTAGGGTCACCTCCGGTGGAGAGGGTAGGGTTACCTCCGGTGGAGACGGTAGGGTCACCTCCGGTGGAGAGGGTAGGGTTACCTCCGGTGGAGAGGGTAGGATCACCTCCGGTGGAGAGGGTAGGGTTACCTCCGGTGGAGAGGGTAGGGTCACCTCCGGTGGAGAGGGTAGGGTTACCTCCGGTGGAGAGGGTAGGATCACCTCCGGTGGGAGAGGGTAGGGTTACCTCCGGTGGAGAGGGTAGGATCACCTCCGGTGGAGAGGGTAGGACCACCTCCGGTGGAGAGGGTAGGGTTACCTCCGGTGGAGACGGTAGGGTCACCTCCGGTGGAGAGGGTGGGGTTACCTCCGGTGGAGACGGTAGGGTCACCTCCGGTGGAGAGGGGTGGGGTTACCTCCGGTGGAGAGGGTAGGGTCACCTCCGGTGGAGAGGGTAGGGTCACCTCCGGTGGAGAGGGTAGGGTTACCTCCGGTGGAGAGGGTAGGGTCACCTCCGGTGGAGAGGGTAGGGTCACCTCCGGTGGAGAGGGTGGGGTTACCTCCGGTGGAGACGGTAGGGTCACCTCCGGTGGAGAGGGTAGGGTTACCTCCGGTGGAGACGGTAGGGTCACCTCCGGTGGAGAGGGTGGGGTTACCTCCGGTGGAGAGGGTAGGGTTACCTCCGGTGGAGACGGTAGGGTCACCTCCAGTGGAGAGGGTGGGGTTACCTCCGGTGGAGACGGTAGGGTCACCTCCGGTGGAGAGGGTAGGGTTACCTCCGGTGGAGACGGTAGGGTCACCTCCGGTGGAGAGGGTAGGGTCACCTCCGGTGGAGACGGTAGGGTCACCTCCGGTAGAGAGGGCGAGATCACCTCCGGTGGAGACGGTAGGGTCACCTCCGGTGGAGACGGTAGGGTCACCTCCGGTGGAGAGGGTAGGGTTACCTCCGGTGGAGAGGGTAGGGTCACCTCCGGTGGAGAGGGTAGGGTTACCTCCGGTGGAGAGGGTAGGATCACCTCCGGTGGAGAGGGTAGGACCACCTCCGGTGGAGAGGGTAGGGTCACCTCCGGTGGAGACGGTAGGGTCACCTCCGGTGGAGAGGGTAGGGTCACCTCCGGTGGAGAGGGTAGGGTTACCTCCGGTGGAGAGGATAGGGTCACCTCCGGTGGAGAGGGTGGGGGTTACCTCAGGTGGAGAGGGTAGGGTCACCTCCGGTGGAGAGGGTGGGGGTTACCTCCGGTGGAGACGGTAGGGTCACCTCCGGTGGAGAGGGTAGGGTTACCTCCGGTGGAGAGGGTAGGATCACCTCCGGTGGAGAGGGTAGGGTTACCTCCGGTGGAGAGGGTAGGATCACCTCCGGTGGAGAGGGTAGGGTTACCTCCGGTGGAGAGGGTAGGATCACCTCCGGTGGAGAGGGTAGGGTTACCTCCGGTGGAGAGGGTAGGATCACCTCCGGTGGAGAGGGTAGGACCACCTCCGGTGGAGAGGGTAGGGTTACCTCCGGTGGAGACGGTAGGGTCACCTCCGGTGGAGAGGGTGGGGTTATCTCCGGTGGAGACGGTAGGGTCACCTCCGGTGGAGAGGGTGGGGTTACCTCCGGTGGAGAGGGTAGGGTCACCTCCGGTGGAGAGGGTAGGGTCACCTCCGGTGGAGAGGGTAGGGTCACCTCCGGTGGAGAGGGTAGGGTTACCTCCGGTGGAGAGGGTAGGGGTCACCTCCGGTGGAGAGGGTAGGGTCACCTCCGGTGGAGAGGGTGGGGTTACCTCCGGTGGAGACGGTAGGGTCACCTCCGGTGGAGAGGGTAGGGTTACCTCCGGTGGAGACGGCAGGGTCACCTCCGGTGGAGAGGGTGGGGTTACCTCCGGTGGAGAGGGTAGGGTTACCTCCGTGGAGACGGTAGGGTCACCTCCGGTGGAGAGTGTGAGGTTACCCCCGGTGGAGACGGTAGGGTCACCTCCGGTGGAGAGGGTAGGGTCACCTCCGGTGGAGACGGTAGGGGTCACCTCCGGTGGAGAGGGGTAGGGTTACCTCCGGTGGAGAGGGTAGGGTCACCTCCGGTGGAGAGGGTAGGGTCACCTCCGGTGGAGAGGGTAGGGTCACCTCCGGTGGAGAGGGTAGGGCTACCTCCGGTGGAGACGGTAGGGTCACCTCCGGTGGAGACGGTAGGGTCACCTCCGGTGGAGACGGTAGGGTCACCTCCGGTGGAGACGGTAGGGTCACCTCCGGTGGAGACGGTTAGGGTCACCTCCGGTGGAGAGGGTAGGGTTACCTCCGGTGGAGAGGGTAGGGTCACCTCCGGTGGAGAGGGTAGGGTCACCTCCGGTGGAGAGGGTAGGGTCACCTCCGGTGGAGAGGGTAGGGTCACCTCCGGTGGAGAGGGTAGGGTCACCTCCGGTGGAGACGGTAGGGTCACCTCCGGTGGAGACGGTAGGGTCACCTCCGGTGGAGAGGGCGAGATCACCTCCGGTGGAGAAGGTAGGGTCACCTCCGGTGGAGACGGTAGGGTCACCTCCGGTGGAGACGGTAGGGTCACCTCCGGTGGAGAGGGTAGGGTTACCTCCGGTGGAGAAGGTAGGGTCACCTCCGGTGGAGAGGGTAGGGTCACCTCCGGTGGAGAGGGTAGGGTCACCTCCGGTGGAGAGGGTAGGGTCACCTCCGGTGGAGAGGGTAGGGTCACCTCCGGTGGAGACGGTAGGCTCACCTCCGGTGGAGACGGTAGGGTCACCTCCGGTGGAGACGGTAGGGCCACCTCCGGTGGAGAGGGTAGGGTCACCTCCGGTGGAGAGGGTAGGGGTCACCTCCGGTGGAGACGGTAGGGTCACCTCCGGTGGAGACGGTAGGGTCACCTCCGGTGGAGACGGTAGGGTCACCTCCGGTGGAGAGGGTAGGGTTACCTCCGGTGGAGAGGGTAGGGGTCACCTCCGGTGGAGAGGGTAGGGTCACCTCCGGTGGAGACGGTAGGGGTCACCTCCGGTGGAGAGGGGTAGGGTTACCTCCGGTGGAGACGGTAGGGTCACCTCCGGTGGAGAGGGTAGGGTTACCTCCGGTGGAGACGGTAGGGTTACCTCCGGTGGAGAGGGTGGTGTTACCTCCGGTGGAGAGGGTAGGGTTACCTCCGGTGGAGACGGTAGGGTTACTTCCGGTGGAGAGGGCGAGATCACCTCCGGTGGAGACGGTAGGGTCACCTCTGGTGGAGAGGGTGGGGTTACCTCCGGTGGAGAGGGCGAGATCACCTCCGGTGGAGACGGTAGGGTCACCTCCGGTGGAGAGGGTGGGGTTACCTCCGGTGGAGACGGTAGGGTCACCTCTGGTGGAGAGGGTGGGGTTACCTCCGGTGGAGAGGGCGAGATCACCTCCGGTGGAGACGGTAGGGTCACCTCCGGTGGAGAGGGTGGGGTTACCTCCGGTGGAGACGGTAGGGTCACCTCCGATGGAGAGGGTGGGGTTACCTCCGGTGGAGACGGTAGGGTCACCTCCGGTGGAGAGGGTGGGGTTACCTCCGGTGGAGACGGTAGGGTCACCTCCGGTGGAGAGGGTGGGGTTACCTCCGGTGGAGAGGGTAGGGTCACCTCCGGTGGAGAGGGTAGGGTTACCTCCGGTGGAGAGGGTAGGGTCACCTCCGGTGGAGAGGGTGGGGTTACCTCCGGTGGAGAGGGTAGGGTCACCTCCGGTGGAGAGGGTGGGGTTGCCTCCGGTGGAGACGGTAGGGTCACCTCCGGTGGAGAGGGTAGGGTTGCCTCCGGTGGAGAGGGTAGGATCACCTCCGGTGGAGAGGGTAGGGTTACCTCCGGTGGAGAGGGTAGATCACCTCCGGTGGAGAGAGGGTAGGGTTACCTCCGGTGGAGAGGGTAGGATTACCTCCGGTGGAGAGGGTAGGGTTACCTCCGGTGGAGAGGGTAGGATCACCTCCGGTGGAGAGGGTAGGACCACCTCCGGTGGAGACGGTAGGGTCACCTCCGGTGGAGAGGGCGAGATCACCTCCGGTGGAGACGGTAGGGTCACCTCCGGTGGAGACGGTAGGGTCACCTCCGGTGGAGAGGGTAGGGTTACCTCCGGTGGAGAGGGTAGGGTCACCTCCGGTGGAGAGGGTAGGGTTACCTCCGGTGGAGAGGGTAGGATCACCTCCGGTGGAGAGGGTAGGACCACCTCCGGTGGAGAGGTAGGGTCACCTCCGGTGGAGACGGTAGGGTCACCTCCGGTGGAGAGGGTAGGGTCACCTCCGGTGGAGAGGGTAGGGTTACCTCCGGTGGAGAGGGTAGGGTCACCTCCGGTGGAGAGGGTGGGGTTACCTCCGGTGGAGAGGGTAGGGTCACCTCCGGTGGAGAGGGTGGGGTTACCTCCGGTGGAGACGGTAGGGTCACCTCCGGTGGAGAGGGTAGGGTTACCTCCGGTGGAGAGGGTAGGATCACCTCCGGTGGAGAGGGTAGGGTTACCTCCGGTGGAGAGGGTAGGATCACCTCCGGTGGAGAGGGTAGGGTTACCTCCGGTGGAGAGGGTAGGATCACCTCCGGTGGAGAGGGTAGGGTTACCTCCGGTGGAGAGGGTAGGATCACCTCCGGTGGAGAGGGTAGGACCACCTCCGGTGGAGAGGGTAGGGTTACCTCCGGTGGAGATGGTAGGGTCACCTCCGGTGGAGGAGGGGTGGGGTTATCTCCGGTGGAGACGGTAGGGTCACCTCCGGTGGAGAGGGTGGGGTTACCTCCGGTGGAGAGGGTAGGGTCACCTCCGGTGGAGAGGGTAGGGTCACCTCCGGTGGAGAGGGTAGGGTCACCTCCGGTGGAGAGGGTAGGGTTACCTCCGGTGGAGAGGGTAGGGTCACCTCCGGTGGAGAGGGTAGGGTCACCTCCGGTGGAGATGGTGGGGTTACCTCCGGTGGAGACGGTAGGGTCACCTCCGGTGGAGAGGGTAGGGATACCTCCGGTGGAGACGGTAGGGTCACCTCCGGTGGAGAGGGTGGGGTTACCTCCGGTGGAGAGGGTAGGGTTACCTCCGGTGGAGACGGTAGGGTCACCTCCGGTGGAGAGGGTGGGGTTACCCCCGGTGGAGACGGTAGGGTCACCTCCGGTCGAGAGGGTAGGGTTACCTCCGGTGGAGACGGTAGGGTCACCTCCGGTGGAGAGGGTAGGGTTACCTCCGGTGGAGAGGGTGGGGTTACCTCCGGTGGAGAGGGTAGGGGTCACCTCCGGTGGAGACGGTAGGGTCACCTCCGGTGGAGAGGGCGAGATCACCTCCGGTGGAGACGGTAGGGGTCAGCTCCGGTGGAGACGGTAGGGTCACCTCCGGTGGAGAGGGTAGGGTTACCTCCGGTGGAGAGGGTAGGGTCACCTCCGGTGGAGAGGGTAGGGTCACCTCCGGTGGAGAGGGTAGGGTTACCTCCGGTGGAGAGGGTAGGGTCACCTCCGGTGGAGAGGGTGGGTTACCTCCGGTGGAGAGGGTAGGGTCACCTCCGGTGGAGAGGGTGGGGTTACCTCCGGTGGAGACGGTAGGGTCACCTCCGGTGGAGAGGGTAGGGTTACCTCCGGTGGAGAGGGTAGGATCACCTCCGGTGGAGAGGGTAGGGTTACCTCCGGTGGAGAGGGTAGGATCACCTCCGGTGGAGAGGGTAGGGTTACCTTCCGGTGGAGAGGGTAGGATCACCTCCGGTGGAGAGGGTAGGGTTACCTCCGGTGGAGAGGGTAGGATCACCTCCGGTGGAGAGGGTAGGACCACCTCCGGTGGAGAGGGTAGGGTTACCTCCGGTGGAGATGGTAGGGTCACCTCCGGTGGAGAGGGTGGGGTTATCTCCGGTGGAGACGGTAGGGTCACCTCCGGTGGAGAGGGTGGGGTTACCTCCGGTGGAGAGGGTAGGGTCACCTCCGGTGGAGAGGGTAGGGTCACCTCCGGTGGAGAGGGTAGGGTCACCTCCGGTGGAGAGGGTAGGGTTACCTCCGGTGGAGAGGGTAGGGTCACCTCCGGTGGAGAGGGTAGGGTCACCTCCGGTGGAGAGGGTGGGGTTACCTCCGGTGGAGACGGTAGGGTCACCTCCGGTGGAGAGGGTAGGGATACCTCCGGTGGAGACGGTAGGGTCACCTCCGGTGGAGAGGGTGGGGTTACCTCCGGTGGAGAGGGTAGGGTTACCTCGGTGGAGACGGTAGGGTCACCTCCGGTGGAGAGGGTGGGGTTACCCCCGGTGGAGACGGTAGGGTCACCTCCGGTGGAGAGGGTAGGGTTACCTCCGGTGGAGACGGTAGGGTCACCTCCGGTGGAGAGGGTAGGGTTACCTCCGGTGGAGAGGGTGGGGTTACCTCCGGTGGAGAGGGTAGGGTCACCTCCGGTGGAGACGGTAGGGTCACCTCCGGTGGAGAGGGCGAGATCACCTCCGGTGGAGACGGTAGGGTCAGCTCCGGTGGAGACGGTAGGGTCACCTCCGGTGGAGAGGGTAGGGTTACCTCCGGTGGAGAGGGTAGGGTCACCTCCGGTGGAGAGGGTAGGGTCACCTCCGGTGGAGAGGGTAGGGTCACCTCCGGTGGAGAGGGTAGGGCTACCTCCGGTGGAGACGGTAGGGTCACCTCCGGTGGAGACGGTAGGGTCACCTCCGGTGGAGACGGTAGGGTCACCTCCGGTGGAGACGGTAGGGTCACCTCCGGTGGAGAGGGTAGGGTTACCTCCGGTGGAGAGGGCGAGATCACCTCCGGTGGAGACGGTAGGGTCACCTCCGGTGGAGACGGTAGGGTCACCTCCGGTGGAGACGGTAGGGTCACCTCCGGTGGAGAGGGTAGGGTTACCTCCGGTGGAGAGGGTAGGGTCACCTCCGGTGGAGAGGGTAGGGTCACCTCCGGTGGAGAGGGTAGGGTCACCTCCGGTGGAGAGGGTAGGGTCACCTCCGGTGGAGAAGGTAGGGTCACCTCCGGTGGAGACGGTAGGGTCACCTCCGGTGGAGAGGGCGAGATCACCTCCGGTGGAGAAGGTAGGGTCACCTCCGGTGGAGACGGTAGGGTCACCTCCGGTGGAGACGGTAGGGTCACCTCCGGTGGAGAGGGTAGGGTTACCTCCGGTGGAGAGGGTAGGGTCACCTCCGGTGGAGAGGGTAGGGTCACCTCCGGTGGAGAGGGTAGGGTCACCTCCGGTGGAGAGGGTAGGGTCACCTCCGGTGGAGACGGTAGGGTCACCTCCGGTGGAGACGGTAGGGTCACCTCCGGTGGAGACGGTAGGGCCACCTCCGGTGGAGAGGGTAGGGTCACCTCCGGTGGAGAGGGTAGGGTCACCTCCGGTGGAGACGGTAGGGTCACCTCCGGTGGAGACGGTAGGGTCACCTCCGGTGGAGACGGTAGGGTCACTTCCGGTGGAGAGGGTAGGGTTACCTCCGGTGGAGAGGGTAGGGTCACCTCCGGTGGAGAGGGTAGGGTCACCTCCGGTGGAGACGGTAGGGTCACCTCCGGTGGAGAGGGTAGGGTTACCTCCGGTGGAGACGGTAGGGTCACCTCCGGTGGAGACGGTAGGGTCACCTCCGGTGGAGACGGTAGGGTCACCTCCGGTGGAGACGGTAGGGCCACCTCCGGTGGAGAGGGTAGGGTTACCTCCGGTGGAGACGGTAGGGTCACCTCCGGTGGAGAGGGTGGGGTTACCTTCGGTGGAGAGGGTAGGGTTACCTCCGGTGGAGACGGTAGGGTCACCTCCGGTGGAGAGGGTAGGGTTACCTCCGGTGGAGACGGTAGGGTTACCTCCGGTGGAGAGGGTGGGGTTACCTCCGGTGGAGAGGGTAGGGTTACCTCCGGTGGAGACGGTAGGGTTACCTCCGGTGGAGAGGGCGAGATCACCTCCGGTGGAGACGGCAGGGTCACCTCTGGTGGAGAGGGTGGGGTTACCTCCGGTGGAGAGGGCGAGATCACCTCCGGTGGAGACGGTAGGGTCACCTCCGGTGGAGAGGGTGGGGTTACCTCCGGTGGAGACGGTAGGGTCACCTCTGGTGGAGAGGGTGGGGTTACCTCCGGTGGAGAGGGCGAGATCACCTCCGGTGGAGACGGTAGGGTCACCTCCGGTGGAGAGGGTGGGGTTACCTCCGGTGGAGACGGTAGGGTCACCTCCGGTGGAGAGGGTGGGGTTACCTCCGGTGGAGACGGTAGGGTCACCTCCGGTGGAGAGGGTGGGGTTACCTCCGGTGGAGACGGTAGGGTCACCTCCGGTGGAGAGGGTGGGGGTGGAGAGGGTGGGGTTACCTCCGGTGGAGACGGTAGGGTCACCTCCGGTGGAGAGGGTGGGGTTACCTCCGGTGGAGACGGTAGGGTCACCTCCGGTGGAGAGGGTGGGGTTACCTCCGGTGGAGACGGTAGGGTCACCTCCGGTGGAGAGGGTGGGGTTACCTCCGGTGGAGACGGTAGGGTCACCTCCGGTGGAGAGGGTGGGGTTACCTCCGGTGGAGAGGGCGAGATCACCTCCGTGGAAAGGGTAGGATCACCTCCAGTGGAGACGGTGGGACCATCTCAGATCGAGCGGGCTGGTCAGTCTCAGATGGAGTGGGTGAGTCTACTTCAGATGGGCGAATTCATCACAAAATGTGTCTATTTGATTCCATATTCTTGCAAGGTTTGAGTAAAAAGGAATACAACCACAGACAGCTGACAAAGCTCCTGGAAAGCTGAACGTCAAATGTGGTTTGTGAATTACCTGTTGAGACCAAATTCAGAAAACGGCCTTCACATGGGCGAATAAGGGTAGGTAATTAATGAGGTTATCAAATACCGTCTTCTGTTTTCTTATTTTATTGCCCCGAGTCCCTTTGATATACTAGCCATCTAGGGCATCCAGAGATGCCCAGTCATAAGTTGTGAGATCTAATCACTAAATAAGATGACTTGACAGTCGACGTTTGACAGTCGGCTTTACTCGATATGATCATCGATCTATATTCCCGTTGTTATATTTTATACAGAAGATCGTACTAAAACGTCCACAGTAACAAACAACTTTACATGATAAAACACTAGAGCACCGCTCCGCGCGCACGGTCACATCTTTGATCTTCATAACGAACCTTCTGACTGGTCGCACGTCAGCGCCGTCGGCTTGTGCCGACTCGTGTCGTGTCATGCGGTGCAGTCTAACTCTCAGAGCGGCGCTCAGCTGGCGCCTGGCGACACGTGGCCGCGGGCGGTGTCGTGTCATGCGGTGCAGTCTAACTCTCAGAGCGGCGCTCAGCTGGCGCCTGGCGACACGTGGCCGCGGGCGGTGTCGTGCCATGCGGTGCAGTCTAACTCAGAGGCGCTCGGCTGAGCCGCTCCAGAGCGGCGCTCGGCCGGCGCGTGAACAGGTGCGGGCGAAGTCACCACAATACTGCTTGGTATTTTGCCACTCGATATTTTGGCACTGGTCAAGCTCGTGTTTCGCTTCTCATATTGTGTTACTTTTTACGCATGTGTGCCATATATTCGCAGCAGTTGCGGTGTCGGCGAACACTACAGAATTCGACCGCTACATGTTGTATCATTTGCTAGGTATTTACTTTATTGGGTATTTAACCCTCGCCCGGGTAGGGCAAAATCACTACGTGTTCGGGTAGCGGGGGGGGGGGGGGGTACGGCCCCCTTAACGTTTCTCCCCTAATTCAGCTAGAGCTTCGATTCAAAGACGAGCGTGTTGCTTGTGACGAGAGGAAGCCGTTGATATCCGAGTTTAAGGTCTTGGGTCATTAGGTGACCTTTGAAGTCATGTCAATGACCAACAAATCATCAAAATTGTAAATGTGAATAAATTGAATTGTATCAAGCTAGAATCGTGAATGAGGATATCATAATGCTTAATGGGTGCCAAATTCGTAGTCGGCGTCACAAAATGTCCTAAAAACTACCAAATTCCGAAAAGGTCATGTCAGGTCATCTGAGGTCAGTGAGCTCGGTTGACCTGTGGAAGCGCATGACCCCAGTGGAACACATAATTATGTAAAATGGATCCCAGATTTGAAATCAGCGTCACAAAATGTCTTAGAAACCGCCAGAAGCCCCCAAAAAATCATCTGAGGTCATCGGAGGTCAATGACCACAGTTGACCTCTGAAAAGGTCAATCAAGGTCACAATCTCAGTGGAAACCATAACTGTCACCTGGAAACATCTGTGCTCCTGAACCTGAACCTGAACAACACACTCAGAAACTAAACAAGTTATAAGCATCGATAATGCGGGACGCCAGTTGCGCCTGACATGACCTTGAGAAACAGGTCATAGGTCACGGGTCATGTGGGTTAGAAATTCTTTTTTTTAAGAGTTTGTGGAACTGTGTTCAAAAGTAAGGTACTGAAAGTTTCATAGCATGGGTTGGAAATTACGCGAGTTATTCCAGAAAACCCAGGGGGGCATCCACCCCCTACCCGGGCGAGGGTTAAAGGGACACTACCGCTTTAATGTAAAATTTGATATGTTAAAGAGAAATCGCATCTGATTAAAGGGAAATATTCACCTTTTGATCTACCTTTCCACATTATCTTATGCATCGTGTATGGTATCAAATTGATCGTGTGTGAATTTAAAAATGAAATCACAACTTTGTATATTTCGAGAAAAAAAGGGAAATTTAACAAACAAGTACATATACTTCTTTCGGAGTTCATGATCGGTGTTTTCCCTTCACTATTTGAAAGCGCGACATATTCTTTCCTTTTATTTCACTTTTCTTGCACTTTTCTTTCTTTTGATAACGTCTCTGATTGGTCCCTGAAACAAATCACCGACACTAAATAGGTCGCCGTTGCGTGCCCAAGTGAACTTTCGATTCCATTGCCAGTTTTGTCATTGTTGGTTGATTCTTTTTTATTATAAATGATTCTTTTTCATGATAAACTAAATCATAGTGTTGTATACAGCCAGAGACAAAACTATACACAACGCCTAATGTTGAAAACACATGAACCCATTACAAAAAAATGAGGGTCGCAACCTCTAACTAGGCCGTCGTAGCGTGCCCAAGTTAACTGTTAATTTCGTTACCTTATTATTCAATGTTTGTTGATTGTTAAGGATATTAGGGCACATAATCACACTAGACAGAGTGCAAGACATATTTTCCATACCATTTTGTCAAAAAGCAATACGAGACAAGCCCGGAATTCGAAATTTGTTACCAAGCACTTGCAAGTACTGGTCGTTATAAGCGTGGAACGCTTATCAACATTGACTTGACATATCTCTCGGTAGGAATTGTTATACGCAAAATGCAATACATTTACAACATATTTTGGCCTCGTCTATCGATTTCAAGTAATAACTCCTTTTGTGTGGAAAAAGGTGAATATTTCCCTTTAACCCGCGAGTTACTGGGGTACTTTTCATAACGCGACTTACGGTGGAGGCTATTTCCCCATCCCCCTCCCCTCGGAACTCCGGAACTACAGGACCGCTTTGAAAAATTCAAACGACATTCCATAGCCCTGGAAAATGTATCGAGGGAAACCTAATATTGTTGACCTCGGGGTCTCCGATGACATCACAGGTCACGGCAAAGACAAGATGTTTGACCGTGTCATGTGGTCTCGATGGATGGAATTGTTGCGCAAAATTGCGATATTAAACGCATAAGCAGTCGATAAATCGGTATGATTCGTGTGTCTGACACTTCTAAGTACCATTCTAAGCTGTTTATGACCTTGGGTCAGGTCAAGATCATCCGAGGTAACGAGGTCAAACTGCATATTACGGTCATTAGGCGTTGCAACACATGTTTATGTTTGTTTTCGTCAAGAACGCGAAAAATGACCTCAGAACATTGTTTGTTCCATAGAAATAGAAGTAAAAAGGAACAACAGAAATTCATTTTTATGCATGGTAATTGCTAGGAGAGGTGGTCAATTGTTGTCATTATAAGGTCATAAGTAGTCATTCTTGAAGATATCCACTTCACATTTGGTACACATATTCACCGAACACGTTTTGATCACAAATATTCCGGTTTTTGGAAAACTCTGATTTTTTTTGGAAAAACACTGTAAAAAAAATGTATTGGGATTTCCCAAAATTTTATATTAAAATTAATTAAATTTAATTAAATTAAAATTATATATATGACAATTGCATTTATCTTAAACATTGTGCTTTGACAGCGCTTTCCGCAAACTCTTATTTTTCAACAAAGAACGCAGAACATGACGTCACTCTGACGTCATTCCCGGTTGACTTATCATAACTTCATCTTTTTCCTTTAGCCAACATGTGTAGAATTTATGTGAGAGAAAGTACTGAAAGTTTGGTGACGATACTAGTGTTATTGGAGGAGATATCGCAAAATAATAGGACCCCCAGTAAGTCGTGGGTTAAAGGGAAATAATGACCTTTTGATTTTGTTAGCAACAATTTCTTAGGCTACCGTTATGGTTTTAAAATTATTTTATTTAAATTTAAGAATTAAATAAAACTATTCCCAAATTAAAAGTTGTAAGTTTGGAAAAAATACAAATCAAGTACCTTGTGTACTTCATGAAGGTCATTGACAAATGCGTCCTTCCCTACCATTGTTTACATCGAGTGCGGCATTTTTGGAGGCTCTGTGACGTTTCCGATCAAACTGAGCGCTGCTCGGACACACGCTAGTAGCGCTAGTAGCGCTTTCGTTCTCCATGGCAACCAGGCGTCAGCCAATCAAAAGCCAGTAAGGGAATACGTTCTGGCTTTTCATTGGCTCACGCCTGGTTGCCATGGAGAACGAAAGCGCTACTAGCGCTACTAGCGTGCGTTCGAGCAGCGCTCTGATCCGTGAAGCAATCCGTGAAGCATCCGTGATGCATGACTGACTATCAGTATAAGTCATGAATAACAACAACATGCAAACTATACCAACTCGAATAAAATAAGGGCGGAATGAATTGAACCCCAGGCAAGCTAGTATTCGCAAAGCACTCGGCACTGCGCCACAAGAGCAAAAGGTGAGGGAAATGCATATTGGATACAATATTATTACGTCACAAGTTTCTGAAATGTCAACTACTATGAAATACAGTGATAAAATATCTTTAATAATGATTAACAAGAAAATTCAAACTTAAAAACAATAATTTGAATAAGTCTTTAATTAGCTTTCAACTCAAAATCAGATATATTTTGCAATGCTACACAAGAATGGCACCAGTGACGTCATTAACAAAGCCTGCTACGAGACTTGGGTATGCTAATCAGGAACAACTCGCCACAATGGTTAAGTGCGCCGAGAAGCATGACAATGACTTTGTAAACAAATCGCCGACGCTAAATAGGTCGCCGTCGATGTGCATCGATGAGCTTCCGATTTAATTGCCAGTTTTGTGTCATTGTTTGTTAGATTTTTGGGGATTTTTTTTTATTTTTCATGATAATATAAAGCATAGTGTTATATACAGCCACAGACAAATTATACAATACTCCTAATGTTGAAAACAAATGAATCGATTTTTTAAAATTGAGGGTCGCAACCACTAACTATGCCGCCGTTGATGTGCATCGATGAGCTTCCGATTTCATTGCCACTTTTTCCAATCGCTGTTAGTTTTAGAAGATCGCCGGGCATATAATCACAACAAGCAGAACGCACAATATATTTTCCACTCCATTGCGTTAAAAAAAACAATACGGGAAAAGCCCGCAGTTTGATGAGGACCAAAAGTACTTGCAAGTACCGGTCGTTAAAAGTGTGGAATGCTGATCAACTTTAACTTGAAATATCTTTCGGTAGGAAATTTTTCATGCAAAATGTGATGAATTTACAATATATTTTGGTCACGTCTGGCGATTTCAAGTGCTAACTCCATTTTTGTGGAAAAAGATCATTATTTCCCTTTAACTCTCTGAAGTTTGTTTTTCGAAATTCGCGCCCAGTCGCCCAATATCATCGTTCAAAGTTCGGTTTTCTTCCAGACAGTGGCCTTGACGATTCCGCTCACCACTACGTACCAAAATCAATTATTTGCAGCGTTGTGCAACACTTGTAAATAGTTATATTTTTTGCTTAAAGGGAAATAGTGACCTTTTCCCACAAAAATGGAATTAGCACTTGAAACCGCCAGACGAGACCAAACTATAATGTAAATTCATCACATTTTGCAGGAAAACTTTCCTACCGAAAGATATTTCAAGTTAAAGTTGATAAGCGTTCCACACTTTTAACGACCGGTACTTGCAAGTACTTTTGGTCCTCATCAAATTGCGGGCTTTTCCCGTATTGTTTTTTTACGCAATGGAGTGGAAAATAGATTGTGCGTTCTGCTTGTTGTGATTATATGCCCGGCGATCTTCTAAAACTAACAGCGATTGGAAAAAGTGGCAATACAATCGGAAGCTCATCGATGCACATCAACGGCGGCATAGTTAGTGGTTGCGACCCTCAATTTTTGCAAATCGATTCATTTGTTTTCAACATTAGGAGTATTGTATAATTTGTCTGTGGCTGTATATAACACCATGCTTTATATTGTCATGAAAAATAATAATTTGTCCCCAAAAAACTAACAAACAACACAAAACTGGCAATTCAATCGGAAGCTCATCGATGCACATCGACGGCGACCTATTTAGCGTCGGCGATTTGTTTACAAAGTCATTGTCATGCTTCTCGGCGCACTTAACCATTGTGGCGAGTTGTTCCTGATTAGTATACCCAAGTCCCGTAGCAGGCTTTGTTAATGACGTCACTGGTGCTATTCTTGTGTAGCATTGCAAAATAGATCTGATTTTGAGTTGAAATCTAATTAAAGACTTATTAAAATTATTGTTTTTAAGTTTGCATTTTCTTGTTAATAATTATTAAAGGTATTTTATCACTGTATTTCATAGTAGTTGACACTTCAGAAACTTGTGACGAAATAATATTGTATCCAATATGCATTTCCCTCACCTTTTGCTATTGTGGCGCAGTGCCGAGTGCTTAGCGAATACTAGCTTGCCTGGGGTTCAATTCATTCCGCCCTTATTTTATTCGAGTTGGTATAGTTTGCATGTTGTTGTTATTCATGACTTATACTGATAGTCAGTCATGCATCACGGATGCTTCACGGATTGCTTCACGGATCAGAGCGCTGCTCGAACGCACGCTAGTAGCGCTAGTAGCGCTTTCGTTCTCCATGGCAACCAGGCGTGAGCCAATGAAAAGCCAGAACGTATTCCCTTTCTGGCTTTTGATTGGCTGACGCCTGGTTGCCATGGAGAACGAAAGCGCTACTAGCGCTACTAGCGTGTGTCCGAGCAGCGCTCAGTTTGATCGGAAACGTCACAGAGCCTCCAAAAATGCCGCATTCGCTGTAAACAATGGTAGGGAAGGACGAATTTGTCAATGACCTTCATGAAGTACACAAGGTACTTGTTTTGTATTTTTTCCAAATTTACAACTTTGAATTTGGGAATAATTTTATTTAATTCTTAAATTTAAATAAAATAATTTTAAAACCATAACGGTAGCCTAAGAAATAGTTGCTAACAAAATCAAAAGGTCATTATTTCCCTTTAAGCCTTCTGTCGAAATTTGTAATGTCAGAAAACACTTCATTTCTTATTAGGCCTGATTTCAGCTCAATAATTGGCATAAAGAAAATATGAATTCCAAAGGGATTAAGATTAATTCCGAAGGAATTTTGATTTTTCCGAAGGAATTTTGATTTACCACCATTGATGGGGTTTTTCCAACCGAGGTTTCTTTGGTATCGGATTGCTTACATTGTTTATGTCTGTTGTTTCCCCCGGTCCTCCGATTCCGGAGATACCGAATAGCAAAGAGTCAGTGGGTTTATTTCACACGTTTCAATGGCAACAACTCAAGTGCGCCAGATGCTCCAGCATCGTTCCGTGCAGTTAAAGGAAATAGTTCACCTTCAACATGGGATTTTGAACTGAAATAGCAGTTGTGTAGCCCGTGTTGATAAATCCTTATCTGCAACTTGTCTTGGCTGAAGAGACTCTCCAGCCGAAGATATTTGACTTTTTGGCGAAGGAATGCGGTGCATATATGATATACCGTACCGTCTGAGAGTGCCAGCACTACCAGGGCGCATGCGCAGACCAATAACGCACACCATAACATTAATAATTTACGACCTTCTGTCCTGAATTGGCGCGATGTAGGACCATTTTTGAAAAGAAAAAAAGAAACTGTATTAAAAATATAATAAAATCGTGTTCTGAAAAATTTCCGAAGGTGAACTATTTCCTTTAACAGGAACCACAATGTATAAGTGCATTGCCGCCTCAACCAATTGCAATAGCGTCAGCTGACGGTTGGACAGATGCAGTTAAAGGGACACTGCCTATATCGGATGATATCTCAAAAACCGGCTTAAACAAGTACTAAGGATTACCTATGATTTGTAATCGTCCTCAAAAGCTTACCCAAGCAGCGCAAATACAAAAAAAAACTTCCTTTTTCATAAGAATCTAAAAACTGTTTACGATTTGTACGCACCACTACATATATGGATTATGGAAGCTTTTGTTCCAGTCAACTGCACCTGACCAACCGTCAGCTGACACTATTACAACAACTGGATGAGGCGGCAATGCACTTATACATTGTGGTTCTTGTTAACTACATGAAACGAATCTGGCGCATCTGGCGCACTTGAGTTGAAGCCACAAAAAAACTCGGTCGGAATCAAAATCCCTTCGGAATTAATCTTATCCCTTCGGAATTAATTTATACTTTAATCCAATTATTGGGCTTAAATCTGGCATAATAAGACCCGAAATGTTTTCTGACATCTGACAATTTTCTGACGAAATTTGTAAAATTTCGACAGAATGCTTAAGCAAAAAATATAACTATTCACAATTGTTGCACAACGCTGCAATTAAATGATGTTGGTGCGTAGTGGTGAGCGACTCGTCAAGGTCATTGGCTGGAAGAAAACCGACCTTTGAACGATGATATCGTGCGACTGGGCGCAAATTTCGAAAAACGGACTTCATAGTGTCATATGCGATTGCTCTTTAACATATCAAATTTTACTTTAAAGAGACAGTGTCCCTTTAACTGGAACAAACGCTTCCATAATCCATATATGTAGCGGTGAGTAGAAATCGTAAACATTCTGATACAAGATGAAATAAATTATTGTTTTTGTTTTGTTATTTGCGCTGTTTGGGTAAGCCTTTGACAGCTATTACTACTCATAAGTGGTCCTTAGGACTTGCTTAAGCCGTTTTGTTGCGATATCATCCGAAAGTGGCAGTGTCCCTTTAAGGAAGCTGAAACAATGTTGTCCCCGAATGCCTCACTAAAATGAAGAGAGCAGCGGGACGTATAGCCACAATGATTATCTTAAAAATGAAACATTATGAATGCTGGCTTATTAAAGCCCTTATCACCAGTAAAACGCCTTTTTGGGCGAGGACCGAACGGGGGCGGTGTGGCAAAGGCGTTTTACTGACCTATTAAATTTTTCATGATCTTCTTTCTCGAATCCGCCAAAAGGAAGTACGTCCTGACCGCTGCATGCTCATCGTAAAAGTTAATTACCGAGCGGGCGCGAAGCGCCCGTGAGGTTTCTCGTCAACTTACTAGACACATTTACATTTGACCCGGCCCGACCCGGCCATACAGACGCTTTTCGGAAGCTAATAACTTTGCAACCACTGCTCCGATTGAGATTGGATTTTCACCATTGGATAGGTCTATCAAATTAATTTTGTTTTTGGTATGATGCGTTCTGATAGAGGTGGTACCACAGCACGTGGCAGTTGGCACACGCGAACGTCGAAATTTAAAAAAAAAAACTTGCAATAATGATTCTTGATCAAAAATGGCTGTATTATTCTAAGCATTAATTTATACGCTGAAGCATGCAGCGCTCAGGACGTACTCCCTTTCGGCGGATTTGAGAAAGGAGATCATGAACAATTTAATACAACTTAATTTTTATGTTGGCATGCATTGAGGCCTGGCAATTTTTCTGGAGGACTAAAATTACTGTGTTACTACCACGTGTGCTCTCTTACCGTTTCATATTTCAAACCTGTTTTAGCTTTACCAGAGCGCGCTCGCTCGGTCATCGCACAAAAGGCGTTTTACTGGTGTTTAGATAAATAAAACAAGTTTGTTTTATCTAGAATGATTTTTGTTCATTTCTACGTTTGCGTGTGCCACGTGCTGTGATACCATCCCTATCAGAACGCACCATACCAAAAACAAAATTGATTTTATGGACCTATCCAATGGTGAAAATACAATCTCAATCGGAGCAGTGGTTGCAAAGTTATTAGCTTCCGAAAAGCGTCTGTACGGCCGTGTCGGGCCGTGTCGGGCCGTGTCGGGCCGTATCGGGCCGTGTCGGGCCGTGTTGGGCCGGTTCGGGCCGGGTCAAATATAAATTTGTCTAGTAAGTTGACGAGAAACCTCACGGTGCTTCGCGCCCGCTCGGTAATCAGTGCCCAGACTGGTCATACATTCGACACTGATTTAATCGATTGGAATCGTTCAATCAAAATTCCTTGAATACAAAATAATTGATTCACCCCCAGATCTTATGATTCATGGATCATGATTGAATCAAAACCTGCATCAAATCAAAGCTGATTGAATCAAAAGATTTAACGATTATTAACGATTATTAACGTACACTGGTAAATTGTGCAAATACATGCAGTCCCAGTGGCTACATTCATTTATACTGAAATAGTATTGCTGTAACAATGTTTTAATGATCATGTATTTGTAAATTTCCCTTTGTATTGATTTGACATAAATTCACCACATATATTTACATGTTGAATCAAACGTGAATTGATTACAATTTTTTTTTTAATCTTTGAATCGGAAAGAATCAATTCTCAACATTTTCTCCGTGAATCGAACGGCGATTGAATCATTCAGATTCAAAAATCAATCACGATTGTATCGTTCCCA
This sequence comes from Chirona hameri, assembly GCA_036785665.1. Classification (NCBI taxonomy): domain Eukaryota; kingdom Metazoa; phylum Arthropoda; class Thecostraca; order Balanomorpha; family Balanidae; genus Chirona; species Chirona hameri. The sequence continues at coordinate 114,699 of JAXIVJ010001540.1, forward strand.
AAAAGTTAAACCAATAACTAGTCTGTCGTGCCTATCTGGAATTACCTTAATAACGCCATGCCATGATGACACACCTGTCTCGACGTTACTAAGTGTCCAGTGTTGTCACGTCTGCCGCTGCTGTCCCCACAGTGTGAGTTCTGCCGATTGTCGCCGGTACCGGTCCGGTCGGACGGGGCTGCCGGGTCGCTGTGGGGCCGACGGTGGCAGCGGCAGTGCCGGCTCGTCCCTGGTTGTCACGTGTCGGCAGCGGTACAGAATGCAGCCCTCCTACCGGATCGCAAGCAGAGAGATGGACATCCGACACGAAATCTTCACCAACGGACCGGTGCAAGGTCAGTTCAGTTCAGGTCAGGTCAGGTCAGGGCAGGTCATAGGTGACACTGGCGCTAGCCAGGTTAGATCAGGACATTCAAGAGAAATAATTACACTTTCCCACAAAAATGAAGTTATTACTTGAAGTCAACAGACGAGACCAAAATATGTTGTAAATTCATTGCATTTTGCATATAAAAAATCCTTCCGCGAGATATTTAAAGTTAACCCTGGGGGGGGGGGCAGATTGGTTTGGGCCTCGGTGGTTTTTCACTTGACGCTTCTAAACCGTTAAGCCTAGCGTCCTGAAACTTTGTGACTTTTCCAAAAATTGAATTGTGTAAAATTGTGTTGTGTAAAATTTTGAAAAAAAATCAGTCCCTAGCGTTGTTCGGACACACGCTAGCGGCCGCTAGTAGCGCTAGTAGCGCTTTCGCTCTCCATGGCAACCAGGCGTCAGCCAATGAAAAGCCAGAATGGGAATACGTCATGATAGGAACCGTGGACCCTGCGGAGAGGCTATTTCTGCTAGTGGAAAATCGCAGAAGCGGCGAAAGCGCTAGCGGATGTGTTTCAATAGTGGCGCATGAGACAAATCAAACTGAAATGAAAACAAACAGATGTGATGTGCCCCTGAAGCAGTCTGGAAGTGCTTCTGTGAGTTCTGTCTGTTTCCTGCTGAGTCTGTTTCCGTGACGTAATTGTGACGTCAGCTAGCGAAAAGCGCTAGTAGCGTGTGCCGAACAGCGCTCAGCAGAGGCGGTTCAGGCTCCTGTTTTGGGAGGGTGTTACGAATGCGGTTTTGCGGCACATACTTCCTTCGTGGTTTGCAGTGCAATAAATGCGTCAGAAACAATTTCAATACAATATGCATCATAGATACTGGGATTGTATATATTTTTGGGGAGGAGGCACACTCAGGATACAAAATGGGAGGCGATACCCATCCTCAAATTAGGTCCAACTTCAAATTAGTAAGATGATGAAAGCGTTACGCGCATGGTGTCCCCATGTTTTTTTCCTGGATCCGCCTATGCGCAATATATCAAATTTAACAGATTACAGCATATAATGCTTACATGTGACGTTCATGTCGTCCCAAACAATCACGAACAGCACATATTTTTTCCCGAAAATCCCCCCCATTTTACATTCCCTGAATACTAGTGTGGCCCCTTTTGCAACTTTTGTTTCAAAGTGCTGCCCCATGCAACTTCTCTGATGCGTTTTGATGCGATGCTTTCGAATATCTCATCCAATTTCTAAAATTCAAATAAAATTTGCCCCGCGAGACCGTCAAAAATTTGCGGCGTAGTCAAATTTGACGGTTTTGGTCGTGCTGTGCGAAGGCCAACCTCTTGAGTGCTTCATGGTCATATCCAAGTTAAATCTGATTTATTGGCATCATTTTGGCGAGAAAACCAGGGATTTTTAGTTCATTATTAGTTCATTTATTTTTTATTATCATATATTATTATTTATTTTATTTTATTTATTATTTTATTATTATATTATTATTATTTTATTTATTATCATATATTAGTTTAGTTCATTTTTAGTTCTCAATTAGTTCGTGTATAGCGTACCTTCGTATCTGCGCAATTCCATTTGGCCGCCCGGACCTACACCAAGTCGCCTGGTGTGAAGTGTTGGTTACGGGGCACACCGCCAGGCGGCAATATTGCTTGAATCGCGACCAATCGGACTTGTGGGTTGTCAGTTGGCTAATATACTGGAAGGAAAAGGTAACGCACTCAAATTATTAATTGGCGATGACCTCATTTCACCCATTAGCCATATGATAACGTCGCCATTCGGAGTTCACTTCTCGAAACTTCTACCAATTGTGTTGGATGTTGCGAGACGAGTAACGAACTACAGCGAAAGAATAACATAATTTATATTAAGGCTGTCGCTCTCCTATTACGAAACATGCAAACATACATATCATCCATGTCCTCGTCACAAAATCGCACGACAGTGTGCAGCACAGCGAACACAATGTGTCAGTGGCGCGCCCATTTCGACATCTTTGCATGCTGTCGTGCCTACTCTGGATAGGCAAACATCTCACGTGAACTGCCACTTCTTAGATGCTGCATCCCATCTTATACTCTATGTGTCTCATTTACGCAACGCGTTGAACGTGGAGCTGGTGATCTGCCCAGGGCAGCGGCATCTAAATGATCTCTTATTCAAACTGAGGCCGTCCTGGCGGACGATGCCACTGACTGCGGCGGCCGCCTCCGTCGTCAGTCTCACGGCACGCTCAGTTGACTGCGTGTTGTTGGGGATGCCGGTGACGAGCGGGGTCGCCAAACACGCCTCCAGCTGGCTGTCGTTCTGCAGCTGACAGTAGGGCGGCTCAATGTCTGCAGCTGCCGCGGCCTCCCTGACGCCAGTCAGCTCGGAGTAGTGCCGGGCACCAAAATTGACGCCTGGCTTGTTTAACAGGCGGACAGGCTGCTGGTTGCGGCGCTCGCGCAACCCCCTGATCAGGCGCACCGCCTCGGCCCTGATGGACCGATTTTGGTCCCCTAGCATGGCCAGGAGAACATACTCTGGGTGGACCATGTAATAATTCGTGGCCAGGCTCTTCTGCGCCACTTGCAGGTCACTGCCGCCGAGATACTGACGATGCCGCTCTATCTGCTCGGCCAAGTGACGGGGCGCGTCGACCAGATCCCACTGGCACCGGACGCTGACCACATATGGCATGTAGACACATGCGGCGTACGTCACCAGCGTTACCAGCGACGCAGATGGGCTCGTCACGGGCATGTAGTACCGTATCAGGCGGCTCTGCGCCGTGTGCCACCTGGCCTGGTGCATCTTACCGTGCTACTTGTTGGCGACGGCGCCGGCGTCGACGTTGATCACAGCTCTGGCACAGTCGTACAGCAGTTGGAAATCTCAGCTGAGCTGGACATGGCCAGGCACTGTAGGGAAATCGTCACATTGAACGGCCACGAAATTTGTCAATAGCAGCACGTGTACGCCCGTCCGGATCTCTTTACCGACAGGACCAGTCCAGGCTGTTGGTCCGGCGGTGACGCCGTCAAGGTCCTTGACGGCGGTGACGCCGGCGCCGTCGCCAACAAGTAGCACGGTAAGATGCACCAGGCCAGGTGGCACACGGCGCAGATCCGCCTGATACGGTACTACATGTCCTCCGGTTAAACAAGCCAGGCGTCAACTTTGGTGCCCGGCACTACTCCGAGTTGACTGACGTCAGGGAGGCCGCGGCAGCTGCAGACATTGAGTCGCCCTACTGTCAGCTGCAGGACGACAGCCAGCTGGAGGCGTGTTTGGCGACCCCGCTCGTCACCGGCATCCCCAACAACACGCAGTCAACTGAGCGTGCCGTGAGACTGACGACGGAGGCGGCCGCCGCAGTCAGTGGCACCGTCCGCCAGGGCGGCCTCAGTTTGAATTAAAGAGCATTTAGATGCCGCTGCCCTGGGCAGATCACCAGCTCCACGTTCAACGCGTTGCTTAAACAAGACATAGAGTATAAGATGGGATGTAGCATCTAAGTAGTGGCAGTCCACGTGAGATTTTTGCCTCTCCAGAGTAGGCACGACAGCATGCAAAGATGTCGAAATGGGCGCGCCACTGACACATTGTGTTCGTTGTGCTGCACGCTGTCGTGCGATTTTTTGCCGAGGACATGGATGATATGTATGTTTGCATGTTTCGTAATAGGAGAACGACAGCCTTAATATAAATTATGTTATTCTTTCCCTGTAGTTCGTTACTGGTCTCGCAACATCCAACAAACTTGGTTGAAGTTTCGAGAAGTGAACTCCGAATGGCGACGTTATCATATGGTTAATGGGTGAAATGAGGTCATCGCCAATTAATAATTTGAGTGTGTTACCTTTTCCTTCCAGTATATTAGCCAACTGACAACCCACAAGGTCGATTAGTCGCGATTCAAGCAATGTCTCGTGTCGAGGTACGTCTTCCCATATGCAACATCACCTACTTAAATCACCACTTGACCTTGACCTGTGGTCAAATTTTGAAGTTGACCTAAATTGGTCAAAACTAACATGAGTCAAAGCACCTTAACAAGACAAACACGATGGCATCAAAATTATTTCCTTGTCATTCTTAGGTAAAAAGCTATTCGTGAAAAACTGTTTTGTAAAACATAGCCTTCTTGACATTTGACGAGCTTTGGAACCTAAGCGATTGATCTGACCTAAAATCTGAGGACACCTTGTCGATTGCATGTTTCATGGCTTTCCATTTCTGTTTTCCGTTTGTTCCTAGCTATCATAGTTCCTGTGATATATAGGGGTTTCTGGAGCGGAGTCCTAAAACTGAACAATGTGACCTTTGATGACCTCTGGTAACCTCAATATTGGCTTTAGGAAAAAATATCAGAATTACTTTCGAATTTGCTTGTCAAGAGCTTTCGAACGCTTTTTCTGCGTCTTTCTAGCTCTTTTAGTTTTCGGGTTGGAGGGGTGTCCTACCCCCCCCCCCCCCCCCCGGCACGGCGAAGGTGGCGCCGAGCACCGGCACGGCGCGGGTTAACTTGAAATATCTTTCAGTAGGAATGTTTATATGCAAAATGTGATCAATTTACAATATATTTTGGTATCATCTGTCAATTTCATGTGATAGCTCCATTTTTGTCGGAAAAGGTCATTATTTCCCTTTAACCCGGCAGTCACTGGGGTATGTTCTGTAACACGACTCACTGTGGGGGGGCTTTTTTTAGCCCCCCCCCCCCCCCCTGGTATCTTCAGAACAAATGATCGCAACGGGACGCACAAGGCGGCATTCGAAAACGCTCAATGAGAGAAGCCTAACGCAAACTTAAAAAATGTCAAATTAAGGTCACATGTCAGGTCACGGTCAAGTCAAACCTCAAAATCGAGGTATTTGAGCTTATGGACAATACATCCCATCCATGGCCTTCGATTGCGCCTATAATCACCCAAAGTGCTCTCAAAGGTATGATATATATCCCACATGAGCTAAAGTGAGATTGTTGGAAAAGATCAAGGTCAAGGTCAGGTCACAAGAGGTCGCTACACACAAAATATCTACGAAAGTCATGTAGCACATATTTTATGGATGTTTTACGCGTAGAATTCGATAGTGGTAATCATTGTACCACCTGACTTCATTTACGTGAAGTTAGTGTCAAGTTAAGGTCAAGTTCAGGTCACTGAAGGTCAAAATTTGAAATTGATAAATCGAAATGAAAAAAGCATGTTTCTATATCAGTTTTATCTAAAATAAACAGTGATGACATTTATTTGTCTGTATCCGGTCAATAAAAGCCAAAAAAATGCAATTTCAAAATATGACGTCATGATTTACCCATACTTTATATGCCATGACAGTCAAAAAAGATCATATCATTTTGAAAGTTGGTATGGTAGTTGCCCATATGTCGTTATCTGACATATATTCCGTTTTTCTCAATATCTTCGAAAAATTTGATTTTGTGAGCATTTTTTCAAAGAAATATTTTTTTATTTTTTTTTGGGGTCAAAAACCAAAATTTTCGAAATTTCGAGATAGCTGGTTTGTAGCGCCTACAATTTTCTACCTTTTGGCGTTTTTCGATTGCATTTTACTTGAAATGCGACATTTGTACGGCCTGGCAAAGTTTAGCCGATTTTGGTGTCAAAATCGTGTTTAGTGACGTCACTAAATTCACTATATCTCGAAAATTTTCGGACGAAATTTTTTTCATTTTTCTCTCAAAAGGTGTTAAATTGATGCTCGGAAAGGTACTGAAAGTTTGGCGTCGATATCTGCATTAGTGTTTGAGATATGCCTAATATTCCTAAGGGGGGGGGGGGGGGGGGGGGGGGCTAAAAAAGCCCCCTCAGTGACTCGTGGGTTAACCTGCGACTTACTGGGGGGGCTATTTTTTGCCCCCCCCCCCCTCCCCCTCCCGTTATTTTGCAATAACTCCTAAACGAACACCTGTATCGTCACCGAACTTGCCGTACCTTCTCTTACATCAATTCTACACATGTTGGCAAAAGGCAAAATATGAGGCTATGATAAGTCAACCGGGAATGACGTCAGAGTGGCGTCATGTTCTTCGGTTTTTGTTGCAAAATAATGGTTTGCGGAAAACGCTGTCAAAGGTACGATGTTTGGGATAAACTCAATTGTCTTAAATCAAATTACTGACAATAGACAAACTGCTATCTGCTATCTCGGATTTGTCGGTATTACCGGAAACGGAATTACCCCAAAACCGGAATATAAGTGATTGAGACGTATGCGGTGAATATGTGTACCAAATTTGAAGTCGATATCTTCAAAAATGACTGAGTTATGACCTTTAAATGACAAAAGTCGACCACCTCTCACAGCATTACTATGCATACAAACGCATTTCCATGTTTTGCTTTTTACTTCTATTTATATGAAACGAACAATGTTCTAATGTCATTTTTCGCGTTCTAGACGAAAACACAAACCCATAAACATGTGTTACAACGCCTATTGACCGTAATCTGCAGTTTGACCTCGTGACCTCGGATGACCTTGACCTGACCCAAGGTCATAAACAGCATGGAAAGGTACTTAGAAGTGTCAGACACACGAATCATACCGATTTATCGACAGCTTATGTGTTTAATATCGCAATTTTGCGCGACAGTTCCATCCATCGAGATCTTTTGACACGGTCAAACATGTTGTACTTGACCTGACCTGTGACTTCATCGGTGAGCCCGAGGTCAGCAATATTATGTTTACCTCGATATATTTCCCAGGGATATCGAATGCCGTTTTAATTTTTACATTCGGTCCAGTAGTTCCGGAGATCCGAGGGGGGGGGGGGGAGCAAAAAATAGCCCCTCCCCCCCCCCCCCCTGTAAGTTGCGTTATGAAATATACCCCAGTAACTCGCGGGTTTAGGAACCAAGGTGCAGTAAGTGCTGGTTACCATAAAGAGAAGTGCTCACTGTAGCAGTGCTTGCGGTAGCAGAGTGCTCACCGTCCCTTGTTCGGGCATTAATAAATCGGCAGTCTACATCAGTATACGTTTGTGTTGACGTGCTGACGTTCTATGTCGACATCAGTTAGGTTGCTGACGTCTTGGGCGTCGAAAGTGGGGTGAGAGGGGACGGGGAGTGCGTCCCCAACATTTTCGGATTGCAACATTACGCCTATAGGTGTTGCAAGGAAAGAATCTGCTTCGGAGGGCTCACGTCCCCCAAACATTCGAAAAGTGGGGCGGCGCCATTAGCTGACGTGCTGGCGTGTTCTGCCGTTCTGCCGTTCTGACGTTCTGACGTTCTGACGTTCTGACGTTCTGACATCAGCTGTGCCTGTCCTGACATGTTGGTGCCCTGCGCCGACAGCGCTGCTGCGGGTGCAGCCGGACTTGTTCCTGTACCGGTCGGGGGTGTACCGGACCTCTGAGCAGGGTCCAGTCCGAGCCGCCTACCACTCTGTCCGGATCCTCGGATGGGGAGAGGAGGCTACGGAAACGGCTGACACCCTGCCATACTGGGTGAGGTCCATCAAACAGTCTGCACTATAGAATCCCTCAGCTGAAAGAAGTGTATCTTTTGCCGGTGAAAATCAGTTGCTTGCATGTGCCAGTACGTACGAGTACGAGTACGAGTAAGATGGGAATAGTGTAGTACGTATTGTCGAGAAATTCGGTCATACTTCTGTTTTTGGTTTCCTATTTTTCAGTACGCGGTGTATATACGTAATTAAGCGTTACCTAGAGCCTCAGCTCGCGACCGACGATCAGTTCCTCAATACAGGCACGGTATTATCGCTGCAATCCGGGCTGCAATCCTTTTTAAACACTGGTGTCCGACCCAAGCAGAATGTAGAACTGTGCACATAGGCGTACCCAATGGGGGGGGGGCAAACGGGGAAATCCCCCTTGAAGGTCTGTACGTGCCCCCTTGGCCGTATGTGACCCTTTGGAAATAGGGCCGAAGGGCCCTATTAAAAAAATGAATGATTTTTTTTGCTTTTTGTACATTAGTTTTTACATTAGTTTACATTACTGAGATATTATATTGTCGGGAGTACTGAGAAATCTCCAAATCTGATTTTTTTTTCTTCCAAAACAACCTAGTTGCTGAGTTTCAAAGCAAAAACACAAAAACTTGTTCTGTATTTGTGCTGGCTAGAAAGCTCCTATGCGGGCAGATAATGCATAAATGGTACTAAATTCTTATTAGTGAAGTGCCCAGTCAGCTTAGTCCATATACGTACCAAGAGAGATGCTGGCAGCTGATGCTGGTGTGAATGTATAACCTCTAAGATATTGTATTTACAATATTTTTTTTTGCTAAAAAAAAATATACAAAAAGCCCATTTAATTTCCGGCTCATATCGCAATTGCGACTACGAAGAGCAAATTATGTCGATTGCCGTCAAACAGAAGTGCAATCACCTATACGGACAGTACAGAATGTCCGTACCATTTTTGACGGGCGCTGAAGGCGCCCCCCCCCCCCCTCCGACCATTTGTGTGTGTGTGCAATTAGCACCGCTAACAGGACAGGCACTCTTGGGAATCGGACAATCAACACGCCCCTCCGGCCAGTGACGACGCCCCTCCGGCCAGTGACTGTGCCCCTCCAGCCAATGACGGCGCCCCTCCGGCCAGTGACGGCGCTCATGCGGCCAGTAACGGCGCACCCCCCCCCCCCCCCCTCCCCGACCAGTGAGAGCGACCCCTGTCATAGACGGCGCCCCTCCGGCCAGTGACGGTCCCTCTCCGGCCAATGACGGCGTCCCTCCGGCCAGTGACGGCGCCCTTCGGCCAGTGACGGCGCCCTTCTGGCCAGTAACGGCGCTCATACGGCCAGTGATGGCGCCCCCCCCCCCCCTCCCCGACCAATGAGGGCGACCTCTGTCATAGACGGCGCCCCTCCGGCCAGTGACGGCGCCCTTCGGCCAGTGACGGCGCCCCTCCGGCCAGTGCCGGCCGGAGGTGTGGGCCTCTCAGGCCTCGACAATCGCCCTCTCAGACCAGCCTGGGGTTCCCTCAGGACTGGCAAGGGTTCTGTCAGGCCTAGAAATATCTGAAGGGGCCTTAAACCATATAAGGCTCCTCATGCCGAACGATGGCCTCTCAGGCCGGCTCAAGCCTGCCGAGTTTTCCTTCTGGCCGATTTAGGTCCTCTCAAGCCGACTGAGGACCGCTCAGGTTGACCGCGGGCTCATCAGGCTGACCGAGTTCCCCTTCGGGGCGCCTGAGGATCCCCTCAACCCGACCAAGGGCCCGCTCAGGCCGAGAGGGCCCCTCAGAATGACCAACCGAGGTCCCTTCAAGCTGACCAAGGGCCACCTCAAGTCTACCAAGGGCCCCTCATGCCAAGCAAATGCCCCTCAGACCGAACTTAAAGGGAATAGTTCACCTTTAACATGGGGCTTTGGACTGAGATAGAACATTTGTAGAGCAGATCTAAAAATGGGTTGTGGTGAAAGAATTACCTCCCTACGTTAAGTAATTTCGACACAGGACTAGTGGGCCCGGTTTCATGTCCGCTGTTCCGGGCCACGTTCGGGACATGAACGCTCGCCGCCGGAGGAGGTACACTCTCTGGCACGTAGTCTCTGGTCACGACGCCTCGTTAATATCCGCTCAGCCGCCCGGGCGGCGCGGCGGCCCCTTGTCAGAGACTGTACTTGGCGTCAGGCGGAGCTGGACGGAGCCAGAACGCCAGCTGCTATCGTACGATTTCTCATGAAATAGAAAAAGAAACTTGTTTCTTTCTCCACATATATCCATCAGTTGTCCAAACCAAAGTCATATTCGTAGTTTTGAGCTCAAGATGCACCGTATGGTTGAATTTCAAGACAACTTTCAATGCGATCTATTACCTTTAAGGGCCCACGGGCTGACAAAGGGCCTCCTCAGGCTGACAAAGGGCTCCCTCAAGCGGACCTCGGACCCCCAGACCGAGTGATGGCCCTGAAGCTCACCGAGGTTCCCTAAGGCCGACTTAGGGTCTCTGAAGCCGACCGAGGGCCCCTCATGCTGACCGAGGGCATCTCAGACCGAACAACATCCCCTCAAGGCCAACAGAGCGCACCTCAAGCCGTCCAAAGGATCCCTCGGGCTAACCAAGGGCCCCCTCAAGCCGATCGAGTACCACTCAGACCGACCGATTTCCCCTTCAGGGCGACCGAGAACACCCTCATGCCGAACAAGGGCTCCCTCAGACCGACAGAGGACCTTCATGCTGACCGAAGGCCCCTCAAGCCGCATGAGGGCCCCACAGGCCGACTGAGGACTTGTAAACCGATCGAGGGTCCCTTCAGGCCGACTGAGGGCCTCTCATGTCGACTGAGTGCCCCTCAGGCCGAGAGAGGGCCTCCTCAGGGAGAACAAGGACCCCTCATGCCTTACAAGGGCCCCGAAGGCAGGCCGAGCGGCTCCCCAAGCCGACCGAGTTCCCCTGAGGCCGAATAAGGGTCCCTCAGGCCGTCCAAGGGCTCCCTCAGGAAGACCGAGAGGCCCCTCCAGCCGACTGAGTTCCCCTCAGGCCGAACAAGGCCTCCTAAGGCCTACCGAAGGCCCCTCACGCCGACCTCGGTTGCCCTCCAGGACAGTGTCCTAGCATTAGGAAATTTGGTTGGAAAACGACACCCTATGGATATTATTTTTCCACTCTTTTTCCCAAGTTTTATTGTGAATTTTCCACTCCTTATTTTAAAATGTATTGGATAATTGGAACCCTGATACTGATTTATGGATGTAATAATAATGGGGACAGCTTGTGTAGGGAAAGACAGGTAAGAATTGGCAAGGCACCTAATAACTCATTCTGGTGAGCGGGTAATTGGATATTGATAAAGCCGAGTAAATATGTTTTTTGGTTGAATTTTCCACTCTTTATGCTTATTTGTAGACAGAATTTTCCACTCCGCACCCCAGCTCCAAAGCAATCCTAGGACCCTGCTCCAGGAGAGGGACATGGCCCCCTGGGTCCCTCCCTCATTGGGCCCTTGCCCAATATTTAGGAACATTCGCCAGGGACTACGCTTTGTTTTGGCGGGCCTCCTTAAATTTTAGGGGCTGGGGTCAAAACAATTTGCCCCTTGCACCACGACAGGGAGGGTGACTGCCCCCCCCCCCCCTTGTGGCGCCGCTTATATATCTTAGAGGAAGTGTCGCCCTCGTCTCATGATGAAAGTAAGTATTGTTTTCCAAAATAAAGCAACATACTGTTAGGGATTATAGAAATACCGTCTCTCTCTCAGAAGAGATGCCCAAATCCACAGATAATACGATGACAAATCAGAATGCCAGCAAAAAATGGGTGGCGCCCCCGTCGATCAGGTGGCGCCCCTGAAGGTAATGCCATGGCCCTTTGTGAATGTCTGCGCACGCCACTGTCAGGTGTGACACATTAGGCGCCTCAGGAGACGAGACATCTGATGCCTTCAAACATCAGCGTTATCATACACTGGACATGCACACAATGCCATATTACTTCTCTTAAATGGAAGGCGCCCCAACAGGTAAGCAGTGACCACACACAGCAATGCTCAGAGGCACTGAAGGCGCCCCAATGGAAAATAACGTTTAGTGGACCGAAGGACATGGTTATTTTGGTCGAGAAGGCGCGTATGGATGCGTCGACAGAACCCAGAATTGCACCCCGAATCTGAGGAGGGCGACCCAAATCCGTGGAGGCCGCCCCCAAATCATAGCACTGTCCAAATGGTTTTGGTGTGCTACAATAATTCGTTATTTTGGCGCGACACTGCAATTTTTCCACAACCTTGCCGCCACTCATGACCATGGCGCCCCCATCAGGTGCCAAAAAAATCGCTCCTCGGGTCTGTTGCTCCCCCTCCCCCCAATGAAACTCCTGGATAAAAAGCGTCCCTGGTGGCCTCTAAATCGGACGATGGCCGACTCTACAGCAAATAACGCACCCAACCAGATCAAGTACCAGTGGCGTACCCAGGATTTCCCTCAGGGGTCCCGGCTCCAGATTTGGAGCCCTAGTGGCTCTTGAGTGGGCCAAATGACTCATAAGGGCGTCCTAATGGCTCTCGAGGGGACCGAGGGGGATTTAGAGGATCTCTAACTCTCGACAACCCCTACAGCCGTCGCCCCCCCCCCCCCCCCGCCCCGAAATGTGATTTATGGTTGCGCACCTGGCCGCCATCATAGAGAATAGGCGCGCTCTAAATCGGACAATGGACGGCCCTAGAAGCAACGGTGCTAAACTCCAAGGAACAGGATTTATTCCCTGGATATCGGAGAAAGGGCTTTCATTCAGACGTCTGAAAATAACCCAACGGAAGGAGAGATTCCAGCAGTTCAGGTTAAACACCACAGCAATTCAAATACCCCAAAAGATAGTAATTTGCTTAGATAAACTGCAAAATAGGCAGACAGTAAAATATTAACGATTCAAAACATGCGCACCAGTGGCGAATGCCACGGACCACCAATGCAACAACGTGGGCACGGCGACTGTAACTGATCGTACGGTGTGTCGCTGCAGTCTGCACTGCTCGCCGCAGCTCTGTTCGATTCAATTAAAATACGTATAGGTATTATTCATCTCGTATTGATTACGGGGATGGAGCCTGGAGGCATTATTTTGCAGTACTACAGCAGATTACAGGACAGATACATGCAACTACCTACATCTAACAAATGACACATTTGTGATCATGCGTGTTTTGGCCATGGCGCCCCCCTTGAGCGATGGTACCCCCTTGGCGATGGCGCCCCCTTGGTGATAGCCCCCCTTGGCGATAGCGCCCCCAAACGCCACTTTGTCCGTACCACTTTTTTGGACGTGGTTTCGCCACTGCCGTCAAATGTCGTGCATCACAGAACAGCATTTTCAGAAACCTGTATTGCGGAACAGCATCCCTTCGAAAATACTGTTCCGCACAACACATGCTATACAACACATGCTATACAACACATGCTATACAACACATGCTATACAACACATGATATACAACACATGCTATACAACACATGCTATACAACACAAAACACATGCTATACAACACAAGACACATACTATACAACACAAAACACATGCTTTACAACACATGCTATACAACACAAAACACATGCTGTACAACACATGCTATACAACAAATGCTATACAACACATGCTATACAACACAAAGCACATGCTATACAACACAAAACACATCCTATACACCACAAAACACATGCTATACAACACAAAACACATGCTATACAACATATGTTATAATGTTCATGGCTGGAGCTATTCTGAAGGGGTTGGTGGGGTGAAATGATGCGGTCAAACACACAACTAGCGGGCCAAACAACATTGTGTGGGGTAATGGCCTCACCAACAGAAAATGAAATTCCCCAGTATATAGCGAGTATTTCTTACGCACTATAATGCCTACTACAGAAGAAAACGATTAAGGTCTGTGAGCAATAGCCCAGATCCGTTGTACCCACAAGTTTGTCGATAGTTTAGGATCGTAGTTGGAAATATATCGTGCATGGCTGAGTGGTGACCTTGAGAGCAGAGCTCGTGATCAGATCCGGCTCGGACTATGCCGGGAATTCCCGACTGTTTACTGGACATCTGCCGACACCGAACACCCCGGCCCTCTCTCGTGACATCGTCTCGGGACGGCGCCGACCGATCGAGTCGGAGGACTAAACATCCGGGCGCGCGCTCTGCTGACCGGTGGGAGACGCTTCCGGTCTCCGGCGGGTCAGAAGCACACGGCCCATGGCTGGCCATGGCAGCCGTGACAGCAGATACCGGCCCGATCATCTGACCTGATACTGTACAACTCTCACATACCGATGCATATAGAGACATCTACGGCATCCGCTAGCACTTCCACCAGAACCACCACCAGGACCACCATCATCAACGCTAACACCACTAGCACCACTGGAATCACGAGAACCACCAGAACCACCACCATCACCGTCTCTGGGGAAATTCGGACGGACTCATTGTGCGCCCTGTCGGGATATCGTCTCCAACTTGTGGGACACTGGCTGGAGTACTGGTGGAGGTAATACCAACTGACCGTGTTCTGCTCTATTTGCAGTTGGTGGCCAACTCCTGGGGTACCGACTGGGGAGAGGAAGGTCTGTTCCGCATCAGACGAGGCACCAACGAAGCCGACATCGAAACCTTCGTGGTCGGCGCCTGGGCGCGAACCCGCCGACAGAGAGTGGACAAACGTCAGGGTACAGCTGACGAGGAGCGAGGCGGCGCCCTGGCACCACCTGCTGATGGGGAGGACCACCGCAGTGTCCCGCAGGAGGAGTCAGGCAGCCCGGCAAGACGCGATGAAGTCGAAACTGACAGCGTGGAAGCGTCTGGTGACGATCCGACAGATCATCTGGTGACACCTGAAGCTGATCCAATAACTCATCTGGAAACCACTAAAGGTGATCACATAGATCATCTGGTAACACATGCTGAGGAGGAGGAAACTGACGGTTTGTTTTCCATCAACTATAAAGCTGATGACCAGCAGACCGAGGATCCGCCAACATCTGATACGGAACAGATTGACCATAAAGAAACACCTGATGAGGAAGGAACAGCCCCTCTGGAGAAACCTAGTGAGGAGGTGACGGACTATTCGGCTACACCTGAGGATGACAGACTACCTGGAAATAAGGTAGTACCAGAAGAGGATCAAACTATCCATCTGAAAACCGCTGACGAGGGAGACACTGACCAACTGGTAACATCGGATGGCGAGCAGACCGACCATACGGTGGTAACATCGGATGGCGAGCAGACCGACCATACGGTGGTAACATCGGATGGCGAGCAGACCGACCATACGGTGGTAACATCGGATGGCGAGCAGACCGACCATACGGTGGTAACATCGGATGGCGAGCAGACCGACCATACGGTGGTAAAATCGGATGGCGAGCAGACCGACCATACGGTGGTAACATCGGATGGCGAGCAGACCGACCATACGGTGGTAACATCGGATGGCGAGCAGACCGACCATACGGTGGTAACATCGGATGGCAAGCAGACCGACCATACGGTGGCAACATCGGATGGCGAGCAGACGACCATACGGTGGTAACTGAGGAGAAGACTGAACAGCTGGTAGGTAAAAGGCAGCAGGACGGTCATGTGCTGATGCCCGATGGAAACCAGACGGATGATCCAGTAGCACCGGAAGGGCAGACTGGCCAGGATGCAACGCCTGATCCGAAACTGGTGCATGGTTCGGTGGGTGGGACTGGGTTGGTTAGAATCTAGGATAAGACTCATATGGATATGGTTTGGTCGCTATTGCACGGCTGTATACAAAGGAGATGGCACAACTTTTTGGTTTATTTCTTCTCGAACAAAACGGTAGCATATGCCTCGAGACTGATCACTATCGATGTTTAAGATGAGGTGTCTGGAAAATGGCCAAAGGGCGATTGTATATGCCTAATGATCCCGTTTGTAGATATGCCTAAGCGCAAACCTTTTGGCTATTAAAATGTTTCTCTGTTTCTCGCTTATGGGTCATTCCACGTCATATCGCACAAGAAATTCCCCGACCCCTTTCCATTTCAATAAAATTTTGGGCACGTGTAGTACCCAATGAACGATCGTCATGCACAAACTTTTAGCTTCATTCGACCTCTGAGGTCAGAGTTACGGGTCATCTTAGGTCGCACGTTTTTGCCGATATTGTATCATTCAAACGTGCATATATTGGCAAAAAATTGTTCTAGGAAGGTGCGGTTGCCAACAGAGCACAGAGATATGATCGGACTATGTATTGCACCCGATGAACTTCCATGACCTAAATTTTACCTTTGACCTGACGAGGTCAAAGTCAACAATTCAAATTTGTCTTATGTTTGCCTGCCCCGAAATCCACCAAAATTTAACACGAAAGTAGATACATTATCGTCTCAAAGCATGTGCAAAAGAATGTCGGACACTTAAACAGTTTTTTTTAGATATGGGTGTTTTAGTATAACTATGTCGCGCCGGATGAACGTGCCCTGTGACTATCTCTTCTATGAATTGATTCTCTCTCAACAAGGATTTAAAAAAAAAACATGTTCCCCCATAACACCTGGTAACAAAATAGGTACACACGTTACCAGTGGTGCCCCCAACGTAACTGCACAGTTTCAAGACGAAATGCCCCGAATTAACATCATCTGACGAGCCGTGGGCAGCGCGACAAAGTTAATAGTTATACTAAAATACCCATATCTTAAAGGAAATAGTTCACCTTCGGAAATTTTTCAGAACACGATTTTATTATATTTTTTAATACAGTTTCTTTTTTTTCTGTTTAAAAATGGTCCTACATCGCGCCAATTCAGGACAGAAGGTTGTAAATTATTGATTTTATGGTGTGCGTTATTGGTCTGCGCATGCTCCATGGCAGTGCTGGCACTTTCAGACGGTACGGTACATCATATATGCGCCGTATTCTTTCGCCAAAAAGTCAAATATCTTCGGCTGGAGAGTCTTTTCAGTCAAGAAAAGTTCCAGATAAGGATTTCTCAACACGGGCTACAAAACTGCTATTTCAGTTCAAAACCCATGTTGAAGGTGAACTATTTCCTTTAAACAGTTTTTAAGTGACCGTCATTCTTTTGCACATGCTTTGAGACGATGATGTAAACACGCTCCTGTTAAATTTTGGTGGATTTCGGGGCGGCAAACATAGTAATAACTCGAAATTTTGACTTTGACCTAGTCAGGTCAAAGGTCATATGAAGGTCATGTGAAACCATGGAGGTACATAGCAATGGACATTCATTTTCTTATCCAATGGCGGCAACTGCAACTTCCTAGAAAGAAAGAAAAATCGCCAATATATGAAACTTTGAATGATAAAATGTCTGCAAAAACGTGCAACCTAAGATGACCCGTAACTCTGACCTCAGAAGTCGAATGGAGCTAAAAGTTTGTGGATGACGATCGTTCATTGGGTACTATACGTTCCCCCAATTTCATGAAATCGAAAGGGGTCGGGTTCAAAACTGCCCATTCTTGTGTTCAACTGCCCATCTGACGTGGAATGACCCTTATACATTTGACCAATACAAATCGCGCACATTTTCCCCTAAAATATGTGTTTCCGAGAGCGAATGAACTGTGGATCGTGTTCTGCTGTGTAGTATGTACCTTCTCACTGTGTGAAGGGTGCCATTTTCTCGCACAAAAAAAGTCGAATATAATCATAGTTTCGTAAAATTGTGTTTATTTATTTGTCTGTTCAGCCTTAGCTGAACTGTTATTATATATTATTTGTCTGTTCAGCCTTATCGCAAGCTATCTCATCAAATGAACTTCTCAACTGTGACCAGGTCCTAAGATGTCGTCACAAAATTTGGAGCGGGGGGGGGGGCAGCCAGGTGGTTGCCACCATCCCATAGGGGTTATGTTAAAATCCTGATAATGGGGGGTGGGGCTGAGCGATCTCGGGGCCCGGCCCCAGACCCTCCCCCCCCCCCCCCCCCCGCCCCCGCGGTGGCGACGTCTTTGACTGTGACAATTTCTCTGAATCCTGAATCAGCCAACGGTATCAGTGACAGTCTCAATGCTGAAAACACGAGGCCATTGTTAGTAACCGAGTGGCGTCCACCGTGGAGTCCGTGGAGCCGCCGTCCAGTGTCGCATGGCTAGACGTCACTACGGGTCATGTTGGATTTGCATGGCAAGCAAGCTACCATTTAGTTCGCGGTTTGGCTGATGACACCCGTGTCACAACTACCTGTCAACACGCGTCATCACCTGCCAACACGCGTCACAGCTACCTGCCAACCCATTCAGGTGACCCGACCTCCCCTCCCCGTCCCCCTTCCACGCCCTCTCCGCTCCCATCACCGGACGGTGGGGCGCACAGTGATGCAACTGGAGGTCAAAACTGGCCATAACCTCTAGCTCGAAAACTGATTGAGATAGAAGGATAATTTGGTGCTCAAATGAGAGCCATGAATGAGAGAGCCTAAAAATTGTCAGTGTATGCCACTGCCAGGTCAGGTCAGGTCATTGACCTATGACGTCATGACAAAAGGTTATATCATGCTGAGCATGCAGTTGGTTTGCTAATTCGCCTCCTAGGACTATGGCTGGACGAAATAGGACGTGAAATCATGATACAAGCTGAGATGAGCTGATTGATACATGATCTAAGCTGACGTCATTACCCTTTTCAGGTCAACAGAGGTCCTTGACCTGATATTGCCTTTTGCGTTATTAAGTAGTTATAAGGCTGATTCTAGGCGCTGATTCCGAAAATGGTATTAGTTTCACTCTATTTCAAGCCCTTCATTCAGACATAAGATTATTATAATTAAATTTTATTTTTTACACCTACAAATACAAAATCAACTGTTATTTTTTTCAAGAAAAAATCCACAAAATCACAAATTTCTAAATATTCAAAAAACCTGAATATTGAAGTTGCGTTTTTTTTCTCGCTTTTGTGACCAGATAAAGACACATAAATGCCACCTCTGTATTTCTGAGACAAAACTGGTCTAGAAACACGCCTTCGTTAAATAGATCAATCAATTTCAAATTTTGAACTCATATCACCTGACCTTGACCTGAACTTCACCTAAGGGCCATTACATGGGGTCAGGTTGTGAAAATGGCTACTACTATCGAAATTGACGTGTAAAATAACTCATAAAACATGTGTCGCATGACTTTCGTAGACTTCTTTCCAATAGTAACCTTTTGCCACCTGACATTGACCTTGATCTTTGCTTACAATTTCACTTTCGCCTATGCAGGAGATGTATTATATCTTTGAGAGCACCTTGTGCGATAATAGTCGCAATCTAAGGGTTTGAGTGAAAAGTATGGTCCATCAACTCAAATATCTCTATTTTGACCTTTGACCTGACGTGACCTGACATGTGACCTTATTTTGACAATTCTGCGTATGCTGCAGATGCGTCTCATTGAGAGCTTTCGATTGCCACCTTGCACATATCGCTGCGGGGATTGGTTCGGAAGATAACAAGGGGGCAGAAATTGCCCCCACCCACCCCCAGGTCCAGACACGAAAACATTCCATTACAACAGCCATAGCGTCGGCTTGCACACTGTCTTCCAGCTAATTTTTTCACAGGCGTATCGAGAATATGTTGACGGTGCTCATGCAATCTTCTGCTAGTGGGTGCTGGTTATGCAATTTTTTTAAAGTTAAATAACCATCATATGTTGCATGTAAATAATGCTGCCAAAATATATTCACTTAAAGTAAAATAACATGCTTAAAACACTAGCTACCATGTTTTCCGGCTGCAAACAGACTTGGCACATCCCAATGAGTGTCAAGACATGCATGCATTACGGCATTTTTTATTAAAACAATTAGTAGACATCATTTCAAATCATATGCACTTTTTCGCCGCGCCCGCGTCATGAAGCGGCATACAGAGCGCCTCGAATTTGTCAGCATTTGTATAGCAGCTATGATGTGAGAAAGATAACTATACCAAATGTTTTCCGATGCTCCAAGTATCCCCCTTTCAGAAAATAATAGGTTTAACCTGTTTCCAATCAGTCAAATTTGAGGTTTAGGCCAGTTCTGAACGCCGATAGCATCACAGTGGGGCGGGGTGGCGGGACGCTGCCTGTGACGGCCCCGCCTCGTCGCCC